>ML324798.1:0-21179 GCA_005239505.1 Nicotiana paniculata | reverse complement strand
TTGGAAAAACTCTTCTAACTCAACCTCGTAATAGGGTTGTGTGGCAAAAAAGAGGTGTGACATATGTTGTTGAATATTTGAGATTTTTTAAAATTATTGTTTCAGTCATTTCTGCGTGTTTGTTAGCTTACCTAGTCTTAGGGACTAGGTGCCGTCATAACATCCTACGAAGGAAAATTGGGATCCCGACATATATATATATATATATATATATATATATATATATATATATATATATATATATATATATATATATATATGAGTCTTCTTGTGTACGTACACTTTCTCAACTGCCAAGTATTGATCCCTTATGACTTCCCAATTCTCTCACCAAAATCTACAAGTACCCATAGGTCTGTAACGGTGGCCGTGTTATAGTTACGGGTTTAATTAAACTCATAATTTTTTAAATGGAGCATAAATTTATTAATACTTTAAAAATAGTAAATATGAATTCGTAACTTTAAAAATATAATAGGTTTAATGTTAATAACCTTAATGTCGAATCCACATAATTTAAATCTTGGATCCGCATCAAAAACCTAATTTATCTTTGAAATTTTCTAACGTGTGAAACAGCTAGTAGATTAGACATCCACGGCACTTGTTGATAGTAAAAGCTTACTAACTTCTCAACCAGTAGAAATATTCATATTTTCTAGAAGTCTTTTAGCAATATCAAAGATTTTATACCGGTAGATTAGAGAACTTCTAGTGTTTTTAATTTTAATTCTAATTTTTATATAATATTGATTTGAGATGACCTTAAAAAGAAATGATATGGTCAATGAGATTCATGTAGTTAGCTAACCTCAACTTGAGTTTGGGATTGAAGCATAGTTAGGGGGGAGCTATAGTGTCGAGAGCGAGTTCGGCCAAATCTAATAGTTTGATTCGAACTCTATATTTGTCTTAAAATAATTTATATAACATATCCAAATTATTAATTTAGAACCTACTAACTTAAACATATTAAAATTTCGAATACATAAGAATACCCTTTGGTAGCCTCGATTTCACAAAGTATTTCAAATTAAGGAACTTAATTAGAAATGGCTAGCAAAATAACTTTGTGTGCTGTACTCTTTTGCTTTCTTCTAATGTTTGCTTCTGGTGAGCAATTCTTAAGAATTTGTCTCTTTCTAATTTACTTTCCTATTTTCTGGTTACTATACTAACCTTATCCACCCACCCCCTCCCCATCCCACCCACCCTCACCCCCAGCCCTCCGCCCCTAACCCTACCCCTCCCCGCACACTCCATCATAAACAAATATATTATTCAGAGTACTTTCTTTTCATATTGTAGATAAAATACTTTTTTTTCCATTGCAACAAAATTAATGAGTATTTTCTTTTCATGATGCAAAAGAACTATTTTCTGTCATTTCAACAAAAAAATACTTTCTTTTCATGATGTGAAAAAAGTATTTTCTTTTATTTTAACAAAATAATATAGTAAAAGACTAAAGAATATTTTCTTTGTTTTTACGAAGAATTAACCTAAATAGCCGTTTACCCAATCACTTAAATTAAAATTAATCTGTGGATATATAATATATGTGTAGATATTGTATGCATAATCATATATAATCGGTATATAATTCGGGTCAGCTACAAGATCCGTTTTGCATTAATTGCCTAAGAGTTGTTTTGTCCTATGGTTTAATGCAGAGATGACGATAACAGAAACAAAGTATTGTGGGAAGCCTAGCAAAGGCTGGAATGGGAAATGCTTTCCCAGAAAGTGTAACCATTGGTGCAAGAAGGAAGATGCAGTTTATAGGAATTGCTACAACAAATATTGCTACTGCTATTAGAAATGCTGAAATACAATATATAGCCATAGGCCTTTTCTTATGGCACGTGAAGTTTATCTTCTATAATATAATATAGTATAGATAAATAAATGATCATATTATTTTTTATGGTCTTATTTAATGTTTGTAACTTGATGTTTTATATGAAATATGTAGTATTTCTACCCCTAATATAATAATTTTGCGGCACTCAGTCTCTATGACTAGGTAAGCCTAACAATTTGCAGAATAACAGAATATAAAACTGAAACCCAAATCTCAACATATGAAATAGGTGTAAAACTGCGAATCAGTAATTACAACTCCCAAAATCCGATAAAAACAAGTCACAAGCTTCTAAGAGAAATGTTAAGTGTCTCTATACATCAGAGTCTACTACAATAAGGAAAATAACATGATAAAGATAGAGGAGACTCCGAGGTCTCCGAAAAATATACTATGGTATATAGGGGCGAAGCTACATTCTCTTAATTAGGGTGGTCAACTAACCATCCTTCGTTGAAAAATTACATCATATATATAGATAAAATATTAAATTTTAGAGGCATATAATATATATTGAACATTCTTTTTCAGATATTTTTTTTTTTTTGCTTCGCTCAAATTTAAACACCCTTATGAACAAATTCTTGACTTCGCTACTGAATTGGTATATAAGTCAAATATGACTCTTCTCGTGCAATATACTAAATCATGAACCACCTTAAACACCACTGGATTCTGGACTCATAAGAGTACATAAAGTTATTTAATTATTCTTTTCAATTTTATTACATATAAAGTAGTAACAACAAAGTGGAAGCAGCTTAATTTATTGTCTCAGAAATGACATTGAATGATTTCCCTTAGCATAAATAGGTGCATATGCAAGGCATTCCCTTAAAACCATTCTACAAACAATACCTTCCAAAAATATGGCCCTCATTGAGTGGAGAGGTTCTCTAGACTATGTTTCCGGCAGAGTGATTTCATATTTGAAGACCCAGCAGATGGTTGGGACGGGTTGTTTATTTTATTTGGCTTTTGTGATGGATGTTGGTGCTGATACTCCTACTATTGATTTTGTTCCGGTAGTGCGAGATTTTCCGATGTGTTTCCTACAGAATTGTCGGGCATGCCGTTCGACAGGGATATTGACTTTGATATTGACTTGGTGTCGGGCACTCAACCCATTTCTATTCCTCTGCATCGTATGTCACTAGCTGAGTGAAAGAATTGAAGGAGCAGCCTCAGTAACTTCTTGATAAGGGGTTTATTAGGCCCAGTGTGTCGCCTTCGGGTGCACCAGTTCTGTTTGTGAAGAAGAAGGATGGTGTCTGAATGCCTCAAATCTAGTCACAAACAATTCAATATACTCGACACGAACTATAAAAACCAATTCTATATGAAAATATGAAAAATTTCCAAGTAAAATCAGAAATTAAATTAAAAAATCGGGCCCACATATCGAAATTCGACAAAAGTTACAACATACGAACGCCTATTCAACCACGGGTCCAACCATACCATTTTTACCAAATTCTGAAATCAACTCGGCCCTCAAATCCTCAAATTTAACCAAGAGGGTTTTCACATTTTTTCCAACTTAAAGCACCAATTAAATGCTAAAAACAATAATAGGTTTGGATACTTTAACCAAATTTGAGTTAGGAATCCTTACCCCAATATTTTCTCTTGAAATCTCCCAAAAATCACCTTTCCCGAGCTCTAAATCGCGGATAGTGAGAAATGGGACGAAATCCCATTTTCAGAACTTCAGTTTTGTTGTCTAGGGATTTACAAATCTCGACCGCGGAACTCCCTTCGCGATCGCGTAGAACAATTTATGCTCAGGATCATTTTATTCTTCGCGATCGCGGGAATAGCTTTGCCATCCCGAAACACAAATTGCATAGGTTGTCAATTTGCCTGCGAATGAGACGTTCCATACGCAAACGCGAAGCATGACCCTTCAGACCATCATGATCGTGGACTGCTTCATGCGATTGCGAAGAATAAATTTGAGTGCCCTAGCTTCTGTCTTATTTCCTCTTCGCAGACGCGGTCAATTCTACGCGTTAGTGATGCACTGGGAGCCAACCTTCCACGATCGCGAGCCTCTCTTCGCGAACGCGAAGAGTAAAAATCATAGCTCACAAATATCTCTTCACGATCGCGGGAATGGTTTCGAGATCGAGAAGCACAGTGCACCAGATGACAGTTGAAGCTCAAAAACCAGATTTTTCCAAAGATTAAAAGGTCCATAGCCTATCTGAAACTCACCCGAGCCCTCGGGGCTCCAAAACATACATGCACATAGGTCCAAGAATCTCATACGAACTCGTTCGCGCGAGAAAAACACAAACATAACACCTAGAACTACGAATCAGACACCAAACCAAATGAAATTTTCAATGAAACTTAAGATTTCTTATTTAACAACGGGACGTCCGAATCACGTCAAATCACTTTCTTTTGGAACCAAATTTGGTAGACAAATCATAACTCCATTTTTATAAGGCTAAGATCCGCCTTCATCTGCATGGGAGTAAGACTTGTTCCTAATTTTTCATGAGACTAAGCTCTGTCTCCATCTGCATGAGGCAAAGCCCTGCCTCCATATTTGCATAAGGCTAAGCTCTGCCTTCCAATTTCATGGGACTAAGCCCATTCCCGAATCTTGCATGAGGCTAAGCTCTGCCTCCTATTTGCATAAGGCTAAGTTCTGCCTTCCAATTGCATGGGACTAAGACCAGTCCCGAATCTTGCATGAGGCTAAGCTCTGCCTCCTATTTGCATAAGGCCAATCATTTCCTTTCTATTTGTCGAGACTAAGCATTGTCTCTCTGGCACTATCTATTTGCTCTTCTTTCGGGCTAAACTCTGCCCTCAACTTCACAAGACTAAGCCTTTTCTTGTTTCTCTTGACATTATATTATTGCATCTCATGGGCTGAATATCGCCAACTTGTCCAAAGTCGTCATAGTCTGAAGGCATCATCCTCATAGCCGCAAGACACCATGCCATGTCCTGAGGATCTCTCAAAGTTGTATATCATTATTCAAAGGCGTCATAGTTCGGAGGCACCATTTTCATGGCCCAAAAATATCATTTCATGGCCTGCAAATCCCTCACTAAACAATTCATGGCCCAGGACATCATGGTCTAAAGACGTCATCCTAACCGTTCGAAGACAATTCTCGTGGTCCGAAGGGAATCTGCATCATGTTTAAATTTCCGCACAGATATATGCTCGTAATGTCTCTTTACTTGCAGGTGACCTGAAAAGCACCCATTGTCCCAAAAGGAGAAATCTCGCTCCAGTTCAAATTATATCAAACCTGACCGCTCACCATAACCATCTTTTCACCTATGCCAAATTCTCGTATCCGTTCTTGTGATGACTTCATCGGTATATTCCGTCGATTAATCCAGAAATACACACGGCCCGGTTCCTGTAAAACCAGGGATGTGTAGGCAGCTCAGGAACCAGAGTGCGGCCTAAGTTTCTCAAATCATCTACTTGGTCAAAATTGACCATCATATCTTTACCCGACAACTCTTTCATCCTTCCCGGGTAAATAGGGGCAGCTGTTGATACTCAATTTTTTCCTATAATATTTTTTCAAATACATATATACCTTCAAAACTATGCATTTGCATCAACTGACATTTTTTCATAATTTCCACATTTTTAGGGGTTTTTAATTAATTTATCCCAGTATTTTATTTACATAAATAATTACAAATTTCATCACAAATGACTTTATAACATTTCATGGTTTAATTTGGTTGTCTGCATCCATATTAAGCTTAAATTATTGCACAAATAGCCATATTTACATTTTTTGGGTTACAATTGCAATAACTTTGCAATTATAGCTCATGCATGCATTCTTACATTATTTTACCAGAAAATAGCTCATGGTATTTTTAAAATATTGAGTAATTATTTTAAAGCATTTCTATGCATGAAAATTATTTTTTGTAATTTGTTAATTATTTTATAAATTATTTTTATCAATTATTTGGGTATTAATAAATAACCCCTTTTATTTTCAGACCTAACCCCCTCAAACATTAGCCCAAACCCCTTTAAAAGCCAGCCCAAACCCCTTACGCCCAATCCCTATACCTGCCCAACCCAATAACCCCTTTAATCATGGTCGTTGATCTTTTAGATCAACGGTCCACGATTAAACTTAACTTTTAACCCCTAATCAACCCTAATCCCTCCTACTCCTCTCATTCCGCCATCACCCGTTTCCCTCACCCTTCCAATTCTCTCTCAACACACCCTAACCCTAATCGCCGTCACCAGCAAGAACCTCCCTTCTATGGTGTTTCCATGCATTCTTCGACCACCACCGGTCTCCTATACTCGATGGTTGTTTGATTTCATGAATCCTTGAGAAAACCTTAAGGAAATCCAACATGTTCTCGCCTAGAAATTGCTTACCAGCCTGGCTCAGGCCACTTTCGTTGGTGAATATGGATTTCCTCTTGTTTTTATTACGAATTCATTGGTTTTTGACTGATTCTGTTCATCTCTACTATTTTCTGAAAACCCTAGTTCGATACTATCGATTCGTCTCAAATCGTTATAGATCCGAGGTGATTCGAGTATCATTGGGTGTTTTCCTTTAAAATCTCTTGTTTTACTTAATTGTTTCGATTTTTAGTTACTCTTTCTAAAACTAGGGCTCTTCCTAGACTTTCGTCAAAGGTTTTTACTTTCAAATTCTTAGTCTATTCATCTCTTTACATATATGTATGCTCGAACCCTAAAATGTCTCTGTGTGTTTTTTCTTCAATTTTGTTTCAATTGTGTGTTTATCTCTGTGAACCAATCACATGAACTTGTTCTATTTAGGGATTTAAACGATTTTCCCAGTCAAAACCCATATTTTGTGAGATTTTACTTGATTGACTCCTGTTAAGGATCCGAACGATTTTCCTTCTTGTTAAAATCAGAACCCTTTGGGATTCTTACTTGGTTGATTTCTATTTAAGGATTCAAATAACTTTTCCTATAAAATCATTACCCTTTGAAGATTTTTTTTTACTGATTGTTCCCTATCAATTGCCCCGTTAAAATTAATGTGCTAGGATTGTTACTGGTTTTCTTGTTTGTGACCTGTTTCCCTATTTTACCTGCCTTAATTATTGGACGGTAGTTTGGAGATTTTTACCGACTCCTTATAAGGTCTGATTTGGATTATTTTCCTTAATTGAACCTCCTGTTGTGACCGTTAATTGATTACCCCCCAAATTAAGGGGTCTATTCCGGACTCCCTTATAGGATTTGATTCTGTGATTATTTGATTATCCTTAATTAATTGAATTATGATTTTTATTTACCTTATTTGTTCTACTCCCTAAGGGCTATATATACACTCTTATTCTACCTCTGAAAAACGGACAATAGTCCAATCATGCATGCACAAACTTTCTCTCCTCCCTTTTTTTGCTACTTGTGCTCATTGCTTGTCTAGCCGGCTGAAAGCCAAGGCTAGACTGTGGAATTCTACCTACTTTACTTTTCGCATTTGCTTCCTTAACTATTATGTTCCTATCACAATGTCATTCTGAGATTCAAATATATGTTCTCCTTGTTGCTTTGCTTCTATTAAGGTCGTGTCTTTCTATACTAGCATGACTACTATCTAATTAACTCTGTTTACTGCCTGACCAGCATGTCTAGGTTTCACTCTTCTTGTTTGTTACTTTAGCCAGCATATTTACATGAATTCCTGTTTACTTCCTTCAACTGACATGCTCATTTTAGTATCTCAGACTCCTAATTTATTTGATTAACCCCAATTGGCATGACTAATTATGTGTAGTAGACCCTTGTCCTAGCATGACTATTCCTGCATTCTGTCTCTATGCTTTACTGTTTATTACCACTTTAGCTTCAAGTATGATTTCCCTGTTAAGACTCTGAGTCAGTAGTTTGTGTTCTAATGCTATGAATTTGGTTGCTGGTTGTCAATCAACTCATGTTTGTTATGTGTACTTGTTGTTCAAAATGCTCTCCTTCTTATCCTCCTTATGTGCTCCTATGTCAAGTATCTTGTGTTCCCAACCCCTTCTCCCTTTTGTGTTACTATTTGTACACCTAGAACAATTGATAAACTAAAGTTGAATATGGGCAATGTGATGCTTTTGTGACCATGTTGTTGTTTGCTGAACCTTCCTTTCCTTTAAAAGGTTTACAACATGTTTTTCACTCCTGATATGTTTTCCTAAACTATTGCTACTGCTGAAGTGTTTTCACTCCTAAATATTTTACCTCTACGTTGTCTTCCAAAAAGTCATCTCAACTATGTCAAGCACTCTCACTTCTACTCTTAGATTACTTAATTCCTGCCCCTCCAGTCTCCCTAGGAATCCATGAGATTCCTCCAAACTCTAGAACACTGTAGAACACTGGGGCTGGCCTTTCCACACCGCACATAATCACTTTCCTACTAAAAAGATCTTGGTGTGAACATTGCCCGGGATCCCTGAGGTCCTTAGGGAACTTTGACACACCAGGACCCCCTATTGGCTATGAGACTTTGGCATCCTGGAATGTTTCGAAGGCCTGGTATTTCCAGGTTAACTTTGGTCCTATCTCAAGCTCCCTATAGCATATCTTGTATTTATTATTTATTCATTCATTTATGATCTGTAATAATAACCTTTGTAAACAGATCTTGGAAAAATTAGTAAAAGGGGAAGGATCCTTATATAATTTTTGTGAGGGAAACCGGGTAGAAATCATGCCTTAGGTCTATATTGCATTTACTTGCATTAGAAATCATGCTTTAGGTTTATATTATGTGTACCTGTATTAGAAATCATACCTTCGGATTATTATGTTTACCGGTTTTGCATACTAGAAAATATGTTATAGGCTCATCACTTTATTTATCACGAAATTATGTTCCTACATAATCATGACCACCTAGAAATCTTGTTATTAAGTTACCGCTGTAATTCTGCTTAATAAAAAATGTCCATCCTTGGCGTGCATTAGAAATCCTGCTTTAGGACTGTGTTTGTATTCACTTTAAATCATGCCCACCTCGCCTAAATCAATAACCTCTTGTCTATAAAGATGTTTAAAAGCAATTTCAACACCTAGACACCATGTTATAGGATAAATATGTACCTAGAAAAGCATGTTTATAGGACGTATTAAAACTCAAACTATTTGATTTCCTTTAGTCAATTTCCAGAATTCTGTTTGTATTTTTAGACAGCATGTTATAGGGTATCCCTAAACCACGCCTAGGAAAGCCTATAAATAATTAAGGCCTTATAAAGAAATTTGAACTATGTTTTGTTTATTTGTGACTGTCCAGATCTAACAGGTTCAAAAATCAGTAGGGAAACTGATTAGGTCTTTACCGCTTCGCCTTAACATAATGCTGCACATTCTCTGTTTGTCATGCTCACCTAGATATCATGTTCTAGGACCTTTTCTGAAAAATCATAAATCTTGTTGTTTGAGACGTGCTAATTGCCTGTTTATTCGTGGGGTTAAACATGAGCCCTTAATTGTTTTCTTACTTTACAGTCCTGTTTGTTCTTTGTTGTCACTTAGATTTTCCTTTTTTAAACACTTTAGGAGAGTCTAGAACTGCCTAAAAATAGAGGTCCTAAACACCCCTGGGACCACAAGGAAGGGACGGGTAATGCACGCTTAGAGTTTGTTAATTAAAACCGCTTATACAATCTCTAAGGGGAGGGTAATCGGGTAGTAAAAGGATATGATGACCTATGCGCTAATGCCACGTGTAACCCCTATAGTTGAGGAAGGATTACCGGGCATTGTACAGATGTGATCCTTTAGGCTAATAACGTAGGACTTCCCTATCTTTATACATATGTGTGCTTAGACTACTTACCTATTAATTTCCTTTATCTTATTTACATATGTGTTCTTAGACTACTTATCTATTAAATGACTAATTCACCAAGTAAGTTTGGTCGGGACCCACCATCTATGAGAGAACAAGAATAGAAAAGTTCAATCATCAATGATAGAATAAAATCGCACAACAGAGAAGAATAGAAGTGAAATTATTCCGAAAATCCATAGCCTCTGAGAGATAAGTACAGACACCTCCATACCGATCCTTCAGACTCTACTAAGCTTGCTCGTGACTCGTGAGGCCTAGGTAATCTAGTGCGATACTAACTTGTCACAACCTGAAATTCCCACCTTTAGGACCGTGATGTTGCCTAACGTTTCACTTGCTAGGCAAGCCAACGTTAAAATAATTTTAATTATTTTGACAATTCATTTTAATTAATAATAAAGAAACCAAACAACTTGAATAAGGTCCGAACTAAAGTGAACAAACCAAAAGAATAACAATGTCGAAATACCATCCCAGAACCGGAGTAACAAGTGCACGAGCTTTTAGAATAATACAAATAAGGGTCTGAATAAAAATAAAGTTGTCTGAAAGAAAGCACACATCTAGAATAAAGTCGGAAAGGGACTTCAGAGCTGCGAATGTCGTGCAGCTATACCTCAAGTCTCCTCTTATAGCTGAATCCGAGCAAATCTACAGTACGCCGCTGGGACCAACTCTGGTATTTGCATAAGAAGTGTAGATTATAGTATGAGTACAACCGACCCTATGTACTCTGTAAGTGATGATCCTAACCTCGACGAAGTAGTGACGAGGATAAGGCAGGTCGCTTACATTAACTTGCATACAATAATAATAATAATAATAATAGGAATAGAGGTAAGACATGTAAGTCATATCAACAATCGAGGCCAATTCGGCAGTCACAATCATTTATTTCATTTATCATTATATTGCGGTGTGCAACCCGTTCTCACAATATAATCCTTCAATTAAATTCCATTGCGTCGTGCAACCCGATCCAACAATATAAACTTTAAATATATTCTGTTGCGGCGTGCAACCCGATCCCACAATATAATCTTTCAAATAAATTCCATTTCAGCGTATAACCCGATCCGACAATATAAATTAACAATACTTATATGTATGACTACCTCAATAAATGCCACAATTAATATGAAACTATTAGGCAACAAGATATACACCAATTACAAATTATGTAGGAAACAAATAGGGGCATGTAACAGAGGAGATATGCAATTTAATATATAAAATGCTAATTATCAAGTAGCAATTATGGCACAAAAATCAAATAAGCAGGTATCAATTAAGGCATGAAATCAAGGCATAATAGTAGGCAATGAAAATAAGAGAATCAATTTATATGACAATTAATTAATGAAATACAACAATTAGTGAAATGCGTAGAAATATGGAAATAGGAAATTGACGATGTATAGACACTCGCCACCTCGTCTATATGTCGCTACACATGAAATATACATAACACATAGTTCAAGGATTCTATATCCTCAAGTTAAGGTTAACCACGGCACTTACCTTGCTTTGCAATTCAAGTGATCACTCGACCGCGACTTTTCCTTTCGAATTAATCTCCAAACCAATAAAACCTAGCAATTTATTTACCAATAATTCAATTTCAGCTCTAGAAATTATTCACAATTCGAAAGAGACTTAACTTAAGTCATTTTTTAAAAAGTCAACCAAAAGTCAACGCGGGGCCTACTTTTCGGAACACGAAAAAAATTACGGAATTCAAATACCCATTCCAATACGAGTTCAACATACAAAAATTATCAACTTCTGACATCAGATTGCCTTTCAAATCTTCATTTTTATATTTTTGGAAAGATTTTACAAAAATCTGATTTTCTTCCATTAAATTCACGGATTCATGATGTCATTAAGTATGGAATCATGAAATACAACCAATATAAGATAAGGAACACTTACCCAGTCCGAATGCGTGAAAAATCTCTTTGAAATCGCCCAAATCCGAGACATAAAAGTAAAAAATGAGGGAAAATGGCAAACTTCCGATTTTAAGCATTATGTCCAGCATCTTCACATATGCGGACATTATTTTCGCATCTGCGGGCTCGCATTTGTGATAAAAATATCTCATCTACAAAATGATCTTTCCAAACGGGTGACCGCATCTGCGGAAAATGAGCCGCATTTGCGGCTATGCAGAAGCGCATGAAGGAGCCGCAGAAGCGGTCCCTTCGCATTTGTTGTCGTTGATCCGCAGAAGCAATGGCCGCATCTGCGATCATTTGCTTACAGAACCAAGAAATCTTCCCAAGCTCCAAAAATCGCAGAAGCGACAAAATTCTCCGCAGAAGCGGGGCCACACTTGCGCCTCAAGAGTCGCAGGTGCGAAACACCAAAACCAGACCTGTTACAAAAATTGTCTGAAACTCGTACGAAACTCATCCGAGCCACTCGGGACCCCGTCTATTTATACGAACTAGTCCTATTGCATAAATAGGAGCTACTTGAGGTCTCAAATCACGTCAAACAACGTCGAAACTATAAATCATAACTCGATTCAGACTTAGGAGTTTTTGTAATTTTAAATTCGATAACTCGCACCGAAACATGTCAAATCAATTTGGAATCACCTCAAATTTCGTAGGTATGTCCCAAATGACATCACAAAGCTATTCCAACTCTTGGAATCTCAATCCGGCCGATATCGACAAGTCAAATCTATGGTCAAACTTCGAAAATCTTTAACTTTTAAGTTTCTAGTTTTAGTCAAACAACTATAATTCAAGCTAGAGACTTCCAAATTTGATTTCGGGCATATGCCCAAGTCCTAAATCACGATATGGACCCACCGGGATAGTCAATGATCCAGGTCCATTCATTCTAAAAGTTGACCGAAGTCAACTTAAATGAGTTTTGAAGCACTATTTCACATTTTTTTTCTATTTTTTACATAAAAGCTTTCCGAGAAAAATATACGGACCGCAGACACAAGTCGAGGAATGCTGAATGATGCTACTCAAGGTCTCGGAGCGTAGAACTGAATGTTAAATTTAAAAATAACCTATCGGGTCATCACAGGTGTTCTCCTGTGACGGTTCGGGCTCAACTCAGCTGGGGGCGTGGTTTTAATTCTGCACCTGTTCTATCACATCTTGTTGAGACTACAATACTTCAAAGATTAACCGTAGGATAACCCCATCGCCTTCGCCTTCGCCTTCGCCTTCGCCTTCGCCTTCTCCTTCGAGCGCTTCTCGAGGTCCCCCGTGAACGCTATTTTCGGGATCAGTCGGCAGGTTGACATCGATGGCCACCTGTGATTTAGCATCGACCGCATCGTCAACTGGGACTCCGTTGCAATCAACAAGAGGTACCTCGTTTCTAGGCACCAGATTGTTGTTTTCGCCATGATGGCCAGACTCAACATCAACGTTCATGTGGGCAGAGTGAAAAGTTGACATTTTAAAACTTTCCTGAAATTAAGACTCTAATGAACGAGCGTAAAATAGAGTGTGTTATAGATATTTGTATCAAATCACCACTATTATCTTTAGCCCATGGTGGACGCTAAACTGTTTACCTTTAAAATGGATAACAATTAAATTTGTACGCGATTTTAAGAATATGTAAATTGATTCAACACAAATAATTAAGAATATTAGATAAAGGAGTTAAAGAGAAAATGAATAATCAAACCAACTGTAGTTTTTACAGCCAGGCAAGAACTTAGGTTGAACAGTAGTTTGTCCTCGATCGGCCCTTGGTTCGAAGTCAATTGTGAATGAAGAACAACAATAAAGTAAGAACTTTGCAATAGCTAGAAAGCAGAAAAAATGAATTTGTATTGTATTGGTTTGCGTGTTATAATGTGTCCTATTAAAGAAAAAACTTTCCTTTTATATAGTAGGAGAGCATCGTCCCTAATATAATTTAAAAAGTGTAAAAATCCTCCACTTTCGTTAGTCGTGCGCAACTGTTTGCCATATTTTAATTCTGAGGTCCTAGACCTCGCTTTGATTTCGAGGAGTGTTTCCCAGCGTACATCGTTCACCTTTTATAGGCCTCGGCACGAAAAGCTCCCAGCCTCGATTTCAACTTTGTATATTTGTACCCTCCTTCCGTCCTCTTCACTGAGAAATCGGATAAGTATTGTTTCTGATTTTATCCGTATACAATGTTATATATGTGTCAAAATTAAAAGAGTACATATCAGGTAATCTAACATGAGAAAGAGCAACCTGGCTAGTTCTATTATTTTATATGAATAAAAGTTTCCAAATTCTCAATATATATAGATATATATATACATACACACACGAGAATGCCTTATTCTCCTCTCCTTGTGTACGTTCACTTTCTCAACTCCCAAGTATTGATCCCTTATGACTTCCCATTTCTCCCCCAACCCTTCAAAGTACCCATAGGTCTGCCAACCTTGGCCGAGGCATTATAACTTAAATTCATTACTTTTAAAGAAATAAGAAAAATAAACTCTTAACTTTAAAAATATAACGGGTTCAACATTAATAACTTTAATGTTGAATTCACTTAATTTAAATCTTGGATCCATGTCAAAGACCTAATTTAGCATTGAAATTTTCAAATGTGAAGCAACTTGAATTTTTTTCTTTGTGGACAAATTAATATCCACGGCACTTGTTTATAGTAAAAGCTTACTAACTTCTCAACCAGTAGAAATATTCATATTTTCTAGGAGCCCTTTAACAATATCAAAGATTTTATACCGGTAGATTAGAGAACTTCTAGTGTTTTTAATTTTTATTTGTATTTTTTATATAATATTGATTTGAGACGAGCTTAAAAAAAATGATATGGTCAATGAGATTCATGTACTTAGCCAACCTCAACTTGAGTTTGGGATTGATGCATAGTTAGGGGCAGAGCTATAGTGTCGAGAGCGAGTTCGGCCAAATCCAATAGTTTTGGTTCGAACTCTCTATTTGTCTTAAAAAAAATTATATAACATGTATAAATTATTAATTTAGATAACACTAACTTAAACATATTAGAATTTCGAATCCTTAAGTTTAAAATCCCGACTCCGCCTCTGAACATAGTATTCATTATTGCTAGTTTTTCTCACCTCAACTTGAGCTTAAGCTTGAATTAGTTTTTAAGGTATAGTTAGAAAACCTAGATAAATTATGAAGTATTGTATCAAATAAATTTTTGACTTTCTTTAATTTACAGTAGTAGGAATCTTGTTACTTTCATGGTGATGCAAGAAAGAAAAAACTTTGATCAGTTCAAAAGTTTATCAAAGACCCAGTACTCCTCTCATTAATTTTTCTTTCGATATTTATCTAGTTGATTTGTTTGACATTTCCCTTTCTTCTGTTTATGATTAATTTATACATAAGTAAATAGTAGAATTTTTTCTGTTTACAAAACTATTCTTGAATAACTATAAATACACCCTTTGGTAGCCTCGATTTCACAAAGTATTTCAAATTAAGGAACTTAAGTAGAAATGGCTAGCAAAATAACTTTTTGTGCTGTACTCTTTTGCTTTCTTCTCATGTTTGCTTCTGGTGAGCAATTCTTAAGCGTTTGTCTCTTTCTTATTTACTTTCTTATTTTCTTGTTACTATACTAACCTTACCCACCCATCCACCTCCACCCCCACCCCTCAGCCCCCAACCCTAACCCTGCCCGCACCCTCTGTCATAAACAAATATATTATTAAGAATACTTTCTTTTCATATGGTAGATAAAACACTTTCTTTTCCATTTCAACAAAATTAATAAGTATTTTCTTTTCATGATGTAAAAAAACTATTTTCTTTCATTTCAACAAAAAAATACTTTCTTTTCGTGATGTAAAAAATATATTTTCTTTTATTTTAACAAAATAATGTAGTAAAAAGTATTTTTTCATTTCAGCTAATTGAGTATTTTCTTTTCATGATGTAGAAAAAAAAATTTCTTTCGTTTTAATAAAATGAGTATTTTCTTTTGATATTGTATAAAGAGTACTTTTTTTTTAACAAAAAAAAAAAAAAAACAAAGCGTATTTTCTTTGTTTCTACGAAGAATTAACCTAAATAGTTGCTTTCTCAATCACTTAAATTAAAATTAATCTGTGGATGTATAATATATGTATATATATTATATGCACAATCATATATAATCAGTATATAATTCATGTATACCGGCTAGAATAGATGAATCATGAATAATCGGGTCAACTACAAGATCCGTTTTGAATTAATTGCCTAAGAGTTGTTTTGTCCTATGGTTTAATGCAGAGATGAAGATAACAGAAGCAAAGTATTGTGGGAAGCCTAGCAAAGGCTGGAATGGGAAATGCTTTCCCAGAAAGTGTAACCATTGGTGCAAGAAGGAAGATGCAGCTTATGGGAATTGCTACAACAAATACTGCTACTGCTATTACAAATGCTGAAATACAATATATAGCCATAGGCCTTTTCTTATGGCACGTGAATTGTCTTCTATAATATAATATAGTATAGATAAATAAATGACCATATTATCTTTTATGGTCTTATTTGATGTGTTGTGACTTGATGTTTTATATGAAAATATGTAGTATTACTGTATTAGGGTAAAAATTGTACTCCTACACTTTTTTTATCTTTTCTAGTCCTAATATAATAATGTCACAATCCAAAATCCAACTAGCCATGATGGCATCTAACCCAATCGTTAAGTAAGCCAATTAGCAATAAACCAGTTCAAATGATATTTATTAAGAGAAGAAATGATAATACAACTGAGCTACTATACAAAGAATTTCCCAAGGACTGGAAGTATAAATCATGAGCATCTAAAATTTAGAATTTACAAAGCTGGTATGAAATAAAGTACATCATCTGTTTGAAATGTAAATGAACAGAACTCGAATCTAATGCTACCAAGGACTAGTGATAGCCATAACTAGAACGCAGGTAAATCTTCCGATCCAGCTCCGCTGTACACAACAACATCAGCATCCAACATTTACACGCAAGGTGCAGAAGTGTAGTATGAGTACAACCGTACTTAATGAGTAACAAACCTAACCTCAGGTTGAAAGTAGTGACGAGTTGGTACAAGGGTCAGGGTCCAACTTTAATAACCATCAACAACTCATAAAATTATAATAAAAGTGATACAAGAAAATAACTCAGAGATAAGATGCTCAACTCCTTCACAGTTGTGAAAAATAGGCATGCTTTTCAAGTATAATAGTAAATCCGAACTCTTTCGCCGAAACACCAAAAGAATATGAGTAAGTTTGAAAGCTGCGATTTTTCCCAAAAACCTTTCAACAATAAATAAGGTGTTTCATTTACTGATAGCATGAGAAAAATACATCTCTATGCCTACATGTCAATATACAGGTGAAATCATAAATGTCACCAAAATCGGGTAATAGAACGAAATTCATCTCTATGCATGTATCTCAAGCACGCATGTCAAATGCAATGCATCTGTCATGACCCGAAATCTCACCTCCAGGACGTGATGGCGCCTAACGTTGCACCCGCTAGGCAAGCCAACGTGTTAACTGATTTTCTTTAATATCAAATGAAAATAACAACACTGACTAGATAAAAGAGATAAAGTGCAGAAGCATCAACATAAATCTAAATAACAACAGCTAATAACGCTAGAATCCCTTTAAGTGCAAAACCCAGAATTGGAGTCACAACCTCACGAACTAGTCTAAGATTTGACTAAAAATAACAGTTTAAAAATAAAATGATGTAGCTGTCTGGAAAACACATAAAAGACAGAATGAATGATAGACAGGGATCCCGTGATCCACGAACGCCATGTGGAACTACCTCGGTCTCGTCTGGAATGGACTGAAGGACATTCCCACTAGCGATGTCCACTGGGTCCGGCTGCATAATCTGCACAACATAAAGAAGTGCAGGTGTAGTATCAGTACAACCGACCCCATATACTGAGTAAGTGCGGAGCCTAACCTCGGCAAAGTAGTGACGAGGCTAGGACACGACAACAAATTGTACCTGTGCAGTTCAATAGTATAGTAAAAACTAAACAAGAATACAATCACGGGGAAGAACATGCTAGGGTTAAGAGATAGCAAACAATGAAATGACGGAAACGCAAATAATAGTCTAAAATATTCGAAAAAAATAACAGGGATTGACAATACAATTAAACGGTGAAAGGAAACGGCACGGCATGTCCCCTCGTGCATAACAATATAAAATATGGCACAGAATGTCCCCTCGTGCATAAATAATATAAACATGGCACAGGATGTCCCCTCGTGCATAAAACATCACAATCACGGCACGGAATGTCCTCTCATGCATAACAATATAAAATATGGCACGGAATGTCCCCTCGTGCATAACAATATAAAATATGGCACGGAACGTCCCCTCGTGCATAAATAGTAATCAATCGGCACGGCATCACCCTTCGTGCTTTTACTCTCTTCCTCACTATGCAAATTATGATGTAATCAATGTAAATCATGGCACTGCATCATCCTTCGTGCTTTACACTCTTCCTCACCAAAATAATGACAATATCAATGGAAAGGAATGAAGCATAGTGGAAATACAATTCAAAATCACCCGGCAAGGGGAAAGTATCAGTCAATATCATAACGATTGCCCGGCAAGAGTCTCAGCTATAACCAATCATTTCAAATATATCCTTTACAATTGGGTTCTCAATCGAACCAATACTTCATGAGTTCATCAACCAGAGTTTTCAACAATAATCAACTTCCAAGTAGAGACAATTGCATATTTATAACGAACATGGAAGTAATAGTAAGATTTTTATCGAAAATAGACTCGCGGGCATGCTTGACACAAAATGCATAGGTACTCATCACCCCACCTATGCATTGAACATGATAAATAATTAACACATAGTATACAATACCTACTCCCTCACTAATGTTAGGCAAAACACTTACCTCGGGTCCAAAAATAGCAATCACGCCTCTAACACCGCCTTTCCTTTTGAATTCAACTCCGGAAAAACAATATCTAGACATAATTAAATTATTAATATCAATAATGACTCATTAATACAATCTCATAGCCTAAATATACAATTCCTAGCATTCTTTCAAAAATACCAAAATTCGACCCCGGGCCCGCGTGGTCCAAACACGAGGCTCAGACCAAAACCCAATCATCCATACCCCCACGAGTTCAAATATATGATTTATTTTGAAATCCGACCCAAATTGAGGTTGAATTACCCAAAATCCCATAAACGCTAACTCTACCCAAAATCCCTAATTTCTACTTTGATTTTTTGGATTTAGGCCTAGATTCTAGTGATTAGGGAAGGAAAGTGGAAGAAATTAGTGTTAGGAACACTTACCCAAATGGATATGGAGGAGAAAATGGCTTGGAAGTCTTCAATGGGGGGTGGAGAAGAAGAAAAAGGTGAAGAACGAGAAGAATCCCGTAACCATTCTGTTTTTGATCTTTATAAATCACTGGGCGAATTTACTCTCTGCGATCGCAGAAGAGGGGCTGGGATCGAAGAGGAAGACCTGGCTGACACAATATGATCGCAGGGAAGGTAACACGATCGCAGAGCTATGGAGTCCCACCATATGCGATCGCAGAACAAAGATCGCGACCGCACAAACCAATCTACTCCCAGACCTACCTAGTACACTACGCGATCGCGGAGTAGACATTGCAATCGCGTAGAGCATCAATGACCGCTCCCAGCCCAGTACTATGCGATTGCGGCTAGGCTTATGCGATCGCATAGAGACACACACCAGACACCAGAAAATCAACAAAACACCAGATTTTTCCATGTTTTTACACCCCGTTAACTACCCGAAACTCACCCAAGCCCTCAGGGCTAGAAACCAAAAACACACACGACTCCCAGATCATCCTACGGATTTATTCATGCATTTAAATCTCCAAAATATCATCAAAAACAAGGAATTACACTCCAAAACTCATAGAATTTTCTTAAAACTTCATAAAGCTCAATTATTCCGATTTTGATCTGAAACACGTCATATTAAGTCTGTTTTACACCAAATTTCACAGATAACTCATATAACATATATCAAACCTGTTCCGGGCTCCGGAACTATAATACGGGCCCGGTAACACAATTTTCACATTAATTATCATTTTCAAAAACCTTTATATTTTTCACAAAACAATTTTCTTTAAAAATTTGTTTCTCGGGCTTGGGACCTCGGAATTCGATTCCAGGCATACACCCAAGTCCATATTTTTCTACGGACCCTCCGAGACCGTCAAATCACGGGTCCGGGTCCGTTTTTACCAAAAATGTTGACCAAAGTCAACTTTATTCCATTAATTATTATGAGTTCAACTGTTCAACACATTACCACATAAAGACTTCCCGGCTACGCGCTCAGGCTGTGCATGCACATCGAGGTGAGATTAACGGAGACTTTCGGAACCTCGGAAGACAGTTTTTGCTAAATTACACAAGATGACCTTTTGGGTCATCACAATCTCCAATTCTAAAACAATCGTTCGTCCTCGAACGGACATAGAAAAGTACCTGAATCGGGGAAAAGGTGGAATAACGACTCCGCATATCAGGATCGGACTCCCAAGTAGCTGCCTCAACAGGCTGACCTCTCCACTGAACACGAATCGAAGGATAACTCTTCGATCTCAACTGTTGCACCTGCCGATCTAATATGGCTACTGGCTCCTCCTCATAAGACAAATCCTTGTCCAACTGGACACCACTGAAGTCATGTACGTGAGATGGGTCCGCAATATAACTTCAGAGCATAAACACGTGAAATATTGGATGCACGGCTGACAAACTAGGTGGCAAGGCAAGTCTGTAGTCCACCTCTCCTACCTTTTCCAGAATCTCAAATAAACCAATCTACCTAGGGCTCAACTTGCCCTTCTTTCCGAATCTCATCACGCCCTTCATGGGTGACACCTGAAGAAATACCTAGTCGCCTATCATAAATGCCAAATCTCGAACTCTGCGATCCGCATAACTCTTCTGCCTGGACTGAGTTGTACGAAGTCTATCCTGAATGATCTTCACCTTGTCCAAGGCATCCTGGACTAACTCAGCGTCACACCCCTTTTTCATCCCCCAAAATATGTGTGTGTTATTGTGGATTATTGTGGGTTAAAGAGTTTTTCCAATTAAAGTGACAATTTTGAAATAAGGATTATTTTATTGCTCAGAGTCGCTACTTGGAATTAATTTTTGAGTGTTCCAAGTCACCTTTTATTTTAATCCCTAATCAAAGGAAGATTTGACTCTCTTTTTATTGGTCCGCGANTGTTTTACTTGTCCGCTTTTACTTCTTGATTATTAGATTTATCAAGGAAAATAATTTTGGATAAATTATGTTGTCATAATCACGCTACGCAAGCGAATGCGTGATCGAGACGAAATTTATTAATTTTATCATGACAGCGCTACGCAACCGAATCCGCAATTATGACGAAGATTATTAGTATATTATTACTTTGAAAAAAAAGTTACTACAT
>ML324797.1:17001-38195 GCA_005239505.1 Nicotiana paniculata | reverse complement strand
GACTTTGTTGTGTGAGATAATTATCTTTCCTGGCAATCTGTTTAAATTCTGCCTTTATACGGTCAATAGATATCATGCCTATAGGACTAAAATTAGTTTCAAACTTAGAAATCCTGCCTATAGGGTTTAAATAAATCCTGCAATAGATATCATGCATATAGGACTAAAATCAGCATTTAGAAATCATGCCTACAGGGTTCAAATCACTCCAGCATTTAGAAATCATGCCTATAAGTTTCAAATCAATTTAGCAATTAGAAAGAATGTTTATAGGATTGAAAAGGAGTAAAACCTGTCTTTACAAGTTAAAATCAGTAGTACACTTAGAAATCATGTCTATAGGTCTATTATTAATAAGCTCCTAGAAAACATGCCTATAGGATCATGTTGGTCGATTCTGAATTAAATCACTACTGTCAATCACTTAGGCAGTATATTTGTAGGACTTAATAATGATTCTGAGTTTATAATTGTGACATATTACTGCCTGAAGTGCCCAGATTCACGCTGAATAAAATCAGTAGGCAACAAATAGGTCGTAATGCTCGCCTTAATAAAACTATCGCAGCATTGTGTTTTACCACATAGATATCCTGCCTATAGGATTCTAAAGTTAACAAAGTTTGCGTGCTTTTGTTGTCTATGTATGGAGGTCAATGTGAGCCCATACTTGTTCCCTTATCTTAAAGTCCTTTTTGTTTTTGTTTGTTGCCTAGATTTCACATTTTAAGTAATATAGGTTGGTCTAGAGCTATCCCAAATAAAGGTCCTAATACCTTCAGGGCCATAGGTAAGGGACGGGTAGTGCACGCATAAGGAACGAGCTAGAAACTACTAGAACGCTTAAGTAACAATTTAAAGATAGTAATTGGGTAGTAAGGAGATGATAGTCTGTGCGCTAAGTACTATGAATAACACCCCGACTTGAGGGAGTTACAAAGTATTGCATGGAATGATCCTATAGGCTAAAAAAAGGATCCCCCCTATAATCATGTTTAACATAAATTGAATATTGTATTTTTCCAAATTGCTTTCTCCCCTTTTAGACTAATTCGCTTAATTTAAGTTCGGTGGGGACCCACCATTGTGGACCTCGAGGGGTGCCTAACACCTTCCCCTCAAGGTAATTTGAACCCTTATCCGATCTCTGGTGATGTAAACTAGTTATATGAGTTAATTGCTCTAGGTGCCCTAACGCACCTTAATCCGTTTGGTGGCGACTCTTCCAATTCCAAACCCATCCCGAACAAGGAGTTGTCCCAAAAATGTCGAAATCAAATTTTGCGAGGAAAAAGGGGGCGCGACAATGGATTCAAGGCCTTCTAAGTTGGGTGTTGTAACTCATGTCTCCCTCGATCACGTGGAACTTTGTTTCTTGGATGGTCCCGACCACGTTCACTGGCAAAGTAATTTCACCTTTGGTGGTCTCACTTGCCATGTTGAAGCCGTTAAGAACTCGGACTGAGGGCACAATTTGATCCCGTAGGCCGAGCTATTCTACGACCCTCGATCGAATGATGTTGGTCGAGCTACCTGGATAAATAAAAACAAGTTTAACTTGAACTTTATTCATAAGAACAGATATTACCAGTGTGACATTGTGGGGATGTGAGAATCCCTCTGCACCCTCGTCATTGAAAGACAAGGTCCTTTCTGGTACATAGTCCCGAGTTCGCTTTTCCCTCGTGATCGACACGTTGGTGCGCTTGAATACGGGTCCCTGTGGAATATCGACCCCACCAACAATTATGTGAATTACGTGTTGTGGCTCCTCTTGTTCATTCTGTCTTTTTTCATCCCTATTTCTGAAGTGGTTCTTAGCCCGATCGCTTAAGAATTCTCGAAGATGCCCCTCATTAAACAAACGGGCTACCTCCTCCCTCAATTGTTTGCAATCTTCTGTTCTATGACCATGGGCGCCATGATACTTGCACATTTGATTAGAATTTCTCTGCGCCGGATCAGTTTGTAGGGGTCGGGGCCACCTGGTGCCTTTGATGCGCCCGATGGATGATACAATAGCTGATGCATCAACGTTGAAGTTGTACTCGGGAGATCTATCCTCGATCATTTCTTCTATCACTTTGAACAGGATTGTGTCCAGGCCCGTTGTTTCTCTGCTCTCCACCTTATTGCTGATATCGATCTCTGTTTGACCATGGTTCCCGGTCAATATCCCTTCTAACGTTGTCGACGGGCCTGTTTATATAAACGGACCCAAAATGAGCCCCCAACTGGTCGTCTTTTACCCTAATCTTTGACCGGTACCGATTATGTACATCGGCCCAGGTTGCAGCTAGATACTCAACCAATATCTACTTTAACTGTTGTGAGGCTATTGAACTTCGTATGTTTATCCCTTAAGTAAAACCCTGAACGGTCCAATCATCAACGACCGGGGGTAGATCCATACGTTCCATTTGGAACCGAGACACAAACACCCTGAGCATCTCGTTGTCTTTTTGCTTCACTTTGAAGAGGTCCGACTTTCTACTCTCGACCTTTATGGCTCCGGTGTGTGATTTAACGAAGGAGTCTACGAGCATGGCAAAAGAATCAATAGAGTTAGGCGGCAAATTATGGTACCATATTATTTCCCCTCTTTGACAAGGTTTCTCCGAATTTCTTTAGTAGTACGGACTTGATCTCATCGTCCTCTAGGTCGTTTCCCTTAGTTGCGCATGTATAGGAAGTGACATGCTCATTGTGGTCGGTAGTTCCATTATACTTGGGAATTTTTGGCATGCGAAATTTCTTTGGAATGGGCTTAGGAGCCGCACTTGGGGAGGGGGAGGCTTTTGCACGAACTTCTTTGTATCCAAACCCTTAAAAATCGGTGGTGCCCCCAAAATTTGATCAACTCGGGAGTTATATGTTTCCACGTTTTTATCATTCGCTTCAATCTTCTTCTCCTCCAATTCAATTCGATTTAACAGTTCCTCTAGTGTTTTCATGATAGCAGTTGGTCCCTGATTCATTCATATTTGACCTCCTCGACACTGGTCCGACCCTGCGAACAACTTCCTGTGATGGCTCGGATTCGAACCTGCTCGGTGCATGGTTTTGATTTCAGTGTTGTTATATTGCATCTTGTTGAGCCTGCAACATTTCGAATATTATTTGAAGGTCTATTCCACCTTCTTCGCCGCCCTGTGCGTTCTGACCGGCTGATCGAACGTCTCTGCGGACGCTATTTTCGGGGTCGACGCCAGATTTATATTCAGGGAAACATGAGAACTGACGTCGATGGGGTATGCAGTTGGTACTCCCTCGAGGTCAACCGGAGGCACTTCGTTCCCTGGGGATGCTATGTTGTCGTTTTCGCCATGAATTCCAAGGCCATTGCCGATGTGTGCAGGTACTGCTTGAGAGTTCAACACGCTAATCCTGGAATAAAAAACGCTTACAAGAATAAGTGTTAAGTAGTGTGTGTTATGAAAATTAGTACCAGGCAGTCACTATTATCCTTAGCCCCACGGTGGGTGCCAAACTGTTTATCCTTAAAATTGGATAACAACTAAATTTGTAAGTGATTTTAAGGATATGTGATCTCACTTGGATCAAACTGAGAGATATGAGAATTGATGTAAAATAAAACAAACCAATATAAAGCGCATCTTGGTCGTCGAGCTAGATCGCCCTCGAACTAACTAAGTGTATAATTAAAAAGGATGAACTGAACAATAGAGTAAGAATGCTTAAGAGAGAAAATGTTATATACTACTTTGTTATGCGTGAATATGATGTTAATATGATTAGTACAAAATTATTAGAACCCCTCTTATGTAGTAGATGAGTTCTACTTATGGTACAATTCTAAATGCAGAAGGAAATCCCCTGATTGGATAATTAACCGGTCTTGATTTGATATGTGCCGTGATTTCTGCCACGATCCTTACTCGATCACGAATATCTCGGCTTTCCGTTATTCAACTCAGCTGGATTTATTCAGTCTTGCTAGATGCCTATCCCGTTCGGTCTCGATATCGGTTGGTATCGATCTCATGATCGAGCTAGTCAATGACGTCATCAGTCGAAAATATGAAGCTCGAGAATTCATGTTGTTTCTCATCATCTTATTTATGAGAAACGAGGGGACTATTTGTATACTGTCAAAACCGGGCTCGCCCGATTTTGTATGGTTAATCGAAACCAGGATGGCAGGCCAAGGTTCGGTCTCGATTTATATCATATCGTAACATGAAGATACATTACCTAGCTCGTAATTCGAGGACCAATTAAGATCAAGACTAGCCGATATCGAGATCGAACAGGATAGGTATCGAGCGAGACCGAAGAAATCCTGTTGAGTCGAATAATAGAAAGCCGAGATATCCGTGATAGGCAGATAGGGCAAGGATTGTGGCAGAAATCTCGGCACGTATCAAATCAAGACCGGTTATTTGGCCAATAATGGGATTTCCTTCTACATTTAGAATTGTACCATAAGTAGAATTCCTCTACTATATAAATGGGTTCCAATCACTTTGTAATCATCATATTCACGCATAACAAAGCAGTGTATAACATCTTCTCTCTTAAGCATTCTTACTCTGTTGTTCAGTTCATCCTTTTCAATTATACACTTAGTCGATTCGAGGGCGATCTAGCTCGAGGGCCAAGCTGCGCTTTATATTGGTTTGTTTTATTTTACAGTTAATTTCTAACATCAATTCTCATATTTCTCAATTCGTGCCAAGTGAAATCACATATCCTTAAAATCACTTATAAATTTAATTGTTATCCAATTTTAAGGGTAAACATTTTGGGGATTAGGTATGTGGTCTTCACTCAAATGAATCGGCCCATCTAGCCCCGATCTTTGTCTTCGTCTATACTCGAGATAGGTGCCTTGGTGGCCCAGCGTTGAATCTTTATCAGCCTGCCTCGATAGAGTCGAGGACTATACAACCTCATGAGGTGGTCGAGGGTGAAAGGGAGCCCATCGATTTTGCTCATGAAGAAGCGGAGCAGTATCACGATCCTCCCTAAAGAGAGGCGAATTTGTTCAAGGGTCACTTGGTATTTCTTGCAGAAGTCCATGATGACCAGATCAAGGGGACCTAATGTGAAGGGGTAAGTGTAAACACTTAGGAGCTCCTCCACGTGAGTGGTGATCGCTTCTTCTGGCGCCGACACTACCACCTCTTTCTTTACCCAGTTGCAATCTTTCTTTACTTGGTCGAGAAGGCTTTTGGGTATCGAGCATATATATCTCGATACCGGCTCGCATCGACCAGGAACCGAGGAGGTTTTCTCGACCTTAAAGTCGGAATCAATTACATACCCTCCGGGAACGAACTCTTCAGGGCGTGGCTCTGCTGTTGGTTTCTCGCTGGCCGGTACGAGGAAATGTTTACTTTCTGCGAAACACTTTTAGATGTTTTGGCAATTTAGCTGTTGTGGGCAAAGAAGAATAGAGATTGAAATATTTGGTGTTTAAGAAAGAACAAGCAAAGAAACCCAAGGATCTGAAGATAAGAAGCTTTGAAGAAGGAAAAGAACTATGGAGATTAGAATGAAGGAGATTGAAAGTAAAGTTTGAAAGAGTGAACAAGGAGGCTATTTATTGGTTTCACAACTACTGTTCAAAGCTGGTAGTGGTCGACCGAATATTGGCGAGCATTAAATGCCTAGAGAACTGTACCGACGGGACGTTTCGTCCACCTCTGCTGCTCAAGTCATGATGGTTATGTCATGATGAAACGAGGTGAGGCTCGAGGTCTTAATTCGTTTCTTGTCATTACTCTCCAAAAAATGAGGGGACTATCTGTATATGGTCAAAATCGGGCTTGTCTAATTTTGTATGGTTGATCGAGATCGGGATGGCATGCCGATGTTCGATTTCATGTTGTATCGAACTATGACACAAAGATAGATTGTTAAGCTCATGAATCAGTGATCGATCAAGACCGAGACCAGTCACAATCGAGATCGAGCAGGATAGAGATCGAGCGAGATCGAAGGAAGCCTGCCGAGTCAAATAACGGAAAGCCGAGATATTCGTAATCGGGCAAGGATCATGGCGGAAATCTCGGCACGTATCAAGTCAAGACCGAATAATTAGCCAATCACGGGATTTCATTCAGAATTGTACCATAAGTAGAATTCATCTATTATATAAAGAGGTTTTAATCATCTTGTAATCATCAAATTCACGCATAACAAAGCAATATATTATATTTTCTCTTAAGCATTCTTGCTCTGTTGTTCAGTTTATACTTTTTAATTATATATTCAGTCGGTTCGAGGGTAATCTAGCTGCTTTATATTGGTTTGCTTTATTTTATTGTTAATTTCTAACATCAATTCTTATATTTCTCAATTTGTGCCAGGTGAAATCACATATCCTTAAAACCACTTATATATTTAGTTGTTATCCGATTTTAAGAACATAAATCAAAATAGTTAATACCTAGGAATATACAGAGGGATGACTCGTAATACAAAGAGGAAAGTGAATAATCGGAGTGAGAATCAAACCTTAAACCTATACACCTCTATAGTAGAATTTTTATTAGACCAATTGTTTTCTTTCCCTTTTCTTTATGACGTTTTTTTGTTGTTCATTAAGTTCATATTATCTCTTAGTTTACATATATTTGCGTTGCTAACTTTTCTTTTTTCCTTTTAGATATTGGCTTGACTATGGGAAAAAATTGAGGGGGAAAAAGAAAAATATTAGAATCAGCTATTACCATCGAACTGACTCAAGATATATCTCAAAGAAATAAAGATCGAACGTAATGATCAATACTGGATGTACCATCACTTGACCAAAATTTTAAGTCGAAAGTCTGATAATCTTGATTAATAATGTCCTAATTTGTTGCTTTTTCCTCTCAAATTTCCAGTATAGTTATTTTAAGAAGGAAAAACAATCAGACATAGAAAACTTGTTAATTCTATTCAATGTTAGAAACTCATTGAATTGTTCAAACCAGGGGTTAAAAGTATGCTTACGACAGCAGGTGCAGTTACACCAACTGCGTCAAAAAAATTTAGAAAATAAAAAACTTTTATGCTAAGTATAGTCCTGCAATTTTGATTGTCACAAAGGAATAGTAGATTTACTGGTATTATATATTCGCACTTGCTAATTTAAAATTATGGACCCACCTCATTCAAACTAACCATCCATTTCTTGTGCTTCAATTTGATTGATCTCCGAATTAACATGGTACAATATTAGTTTTGTTCTTCAATTCATTTTATGTGCCATACCGCCTAATTCTTTCTTACTTTCCAACGTTGAATAGGTCGATGAACACATTCGTTGCCCCCTCCCAAACCAAAACCCCACAACCCCCCTTGCCCCCCCGCCCCCCCAAAAAAAATCGAAGTGTTTCTTGGTTTTGGGTTCTATTATGTTAAATAGAGAAAATAAAGCTGTTTGATCTAATTGGCATTAATTACTTGCTGATATACACTAGTAGCATATATAGCCAGCGAGAGCAATACACTACAGTTATAGATTCTAGGGCATCATATGAAACTTAAAAGACAGTGGCTTAAAAATTAAAATGGTACATATAACGGGAACCAAATTTCTTGCAAATTCTTTGAATTTATATCAATGTCTTAATCATAAGCCTTTCGTACTAATTTACATCATTCAACCGCAAGATAGGAACCCCTTATCCAGTAGTCAATAACCGTTCATAGAAACCTTTTGATTTCTATTTTTTTATTTCTCACCCGATATCCGGTACCTAAGTTGGAGCCCGACTAATCCGGATTCGCGTCGGAAAATCCCAATATGGGAGTAAAGCATTCCCTAACAAATGAGACTCCATACCCAAGGGCTCGAACTCAAGACCTCTGGTTAAGGATGAAGGAGTACTTATCACTCCAACACAACCCTTGTTGGTGAAATCCTCTTGATTTCATTCACGCGTAATTAACCTAATCCTCCTACTCCCCAGTTTCAAGAGCAATTCAATTCATCTTTTGTTAAGTGTTCATTTTATGTAGATAATAAAATGGTAAATGAAGGGTCGTGACATTTAACAATAATGTTTAGTATTCTTTATATTACTTTTCTAAGCAAATTAGTCCGTGCGTGCATCATGCTTGATCAAGTGTTAATTAGTATAATAGCCCGCTAATTTTTTGAGTATACTAATTTTCACGCGTAAAATATAAAATACAAATCCCAGAGATTGGAGAATGTTACTTCGCTATAACATGACGATAGATAATTGGAGTCCCTATCTCTCTAAATGAATGATGAGTTTCAAAGCAAATTTCTTAATTAGTATCATATAGATTGGAGATTTTATTGACCGCTTAATTTTTTTTTCCCATCAATTAATTGACAATATCAAACTAGCTAAGATCGGGTATATGAATTATTTGTATCTATTATATTATGCTTTATACAGTCTCACCCATTTATGAAGAAAATGATTCGGTTATATTATTAGCCTACTGTAACAATTAAAGTCATCTTCATTTTGATGAAAAATATTTATCAAAAGTCAAAAGTTACATTCTTTTGGAATGACTTCACATAAGCAACGTGCTCTATATTTTACTTTTCTTTTTTTTTTAATAATTTACTTATTACTAGTGACATCCACATCGTTGCGGCTTATTTCATTGAACCACGTGGCTTACTGCAAGAGATTGCCTAAAACATAATGTGTTACCTATTTGTGTCTTTCAATTATATCTAGCTCTCAACTTTAAGAAGTTCATCCCACTAGTTAAGATATATTATGACTAGATTGAGTGTTCGAACTATTTTGAAGTGAATAATTAATGAGACACCATCCTTTCAAGACTTGTAAAGTACCTTGTTTTTGTACTTAATTAGTTTACTTGAAATATTTTATTTCCATGTGGTAGTTTATAAATCACTTAAATATGAGATCATTCATTAACCTCTACTAAAACTTGAATTTTTGAAGCTTATCCTATACAGAAGAGGAAGGTACTATCCCACACTCTAATGTGAATATTGATAAAAGGTCACTGTGCACATTGTAGACTCTCTTCTACTTTATTCTACACATTAATATTTTTTCTTTTTTTCTTTTGTTTGTCTTGAAGGTTTTAACACATGGTCTGTGCTAAATTTTGATTGGATATTATAGATTGTGGCGCTGACACTTGAATTTTGAGGCACTTAATAGAATAAAATGTTATTAAAGCTATATTGTTGTAATAAACAATTTAACCATTAAACTTTCTGAAATATAAACAGAAAGTTAGTAACACCAGTTTAACGAAATAAATTTTGGAAAACAAAACAGTATAGGAATAAATCGAGCTCACTTGATGCACAATGTGTCCTTAAGGAAATTATTCCCCTCAAGTACCCGAGGTTTTGGAATATTATCCTCCCAGGATAGAATGATTTAACTCACCAGTGTATTGGTACCAAAAACTCTGGTGAATGGCGAACCACTCAATGGTCGTAACACACACTGGAAAATATTGTGCAGAAGAAGAAGAAGATAATAAGAAAATTTAGTAAGTAAAAGTTTTGGGATTCAATGCATGTTTATTTTGGCACAGATTCTTAAAAGGTTTGCAACCTTTCGGAACAGCCATATCTGTTGGAACATGTGGAAAAATTACGGGAAACAACAAACAGATTTAAAATAATCCGAGAAAGAAAACAGACCGGACCGGACCGGATCGCGGGTCATGGGTTATTTCAGATTGAATTTTCGTTAATTTAATTTAATTAATTAATTGAAAGGAATTTTGTCCAAAAATATTAATCAACCACCAAATCTGAATCTGAAGTCGATGTCGAGCCGAGCGATGACGACGAGGACGGCGCGAGGCTTGCCTTCTTCTTAACTCTTTAAGAGCTAGAAGAAAAGCAATTGTATATATACCCATCAAAAGTCTTTTCTTCCTCTAATATGGGACAATGTCTGTTTGCTAAGGAGGGAAACTCAAATATTTCATTTTTCCTCCATTTCTCATTCACCCTTTTTAAGTTACACCAAGCTTAAAATTAAGCTACACCAAGCTTAAAGCCCAACATAAAACCTTTATAAGACTTATTTAAATAATTTACAACCACTTTTTGAAAATTACATATAATACAATATATTTCAAAATCTTACCTTTTTAATTAAATTATACATAACGTATCATCCCTGTTATCTCTCTTTTATAACTCGTTATTGAACCTAAATAATAGGGATTATACCAATTAAAGTATATCACTACATTAAATTTTTTATTACATATTTTCTCTCTCATCAAAATAATGTCACACGCCTCTCCAGTTTCTTCAGAAACGGAATTGAATTGGAATCATTCACAACATGTCTTCTCCCCCACAATGTTATATATTGTATGTAGGATATTGATACTTATTTATGTGTATACACTAATAAATTAAAGGTAGGTTATATTAAAATTGATCTATGTATTTTTGCAAAGTGTTAATCAACATCTGTATTTTATATAGTTATATATAATATATATTATGTATTATTATGTATTATATATACTGTATATTATTATTATTCTTATATATAATATACTGTATATAATTATTATTCTTATATCTAATATACTGTATATTATTATTATTCTTATATATAATATACAATATATATAAGAGCGCTCTCTCTATATATACATACACACACGCGCGCGCGCGCGCGCGCACACACACACACACACACACATATATATATATATATATATATATATATTGTTGGGCGGAAGAGTCTATCCCCATTTTAGGTAGAAACTGAGTATGTGTCACGATCCAAAATCCACAGGTCGTGATGGCACCTAATCCTGGCACATGCATATACGCTCGTCACCTCATATATGCATCACTCCCGCATGTAGAAAACAATGGCAATTCGTAGGAAAAATTCCCTCAACAAAGTTAGGCAAGACACTTACCTCAAACAAGCTAAATCGATACCGAGCAAGCCAAACGATGCTCCAAAAATACCATCACGCGCATACCGACCTCTGATCTGCTCGAAACTAGTCAAAAGCAACTCGAATACATCAAATAATCCCAAGGAAACAAACTCAATCGATAAAATGTCGAATCTTTAATCAAAAGCCCAAAGTCAATCAAATAGTCAAACCCGGGCCCGCACCTTGGAATCCGACGAAACTCACAAATCCGGTAACCCATTCAATTACGAGTCCATTCATACTAGTTTCACTCAAATCCGAATCCGAATAAATGTTCAAAACTCAAAAATTCACTTTACGAAATTTTAGACAGAACCCCCCGAATTTACTTTGAAATCATCAATCAAAATGCCGAAAACGAAAATGGATTCATGAAATATAATCAAAATCGAGTATAGAATACTTATCCCAATCCATATGATAAAAAAAATTGCCTCCAAAAGTTGCCCAAATCAGAGCTCCCCAACTGAAAATAAAACCAATGAACTAACCATCGATATTAAGTATTTTTTTCCAGTTGTTCTGCCTCATTTTGAGTACCAAACAATCCTGAAACTCGCTTTTGATATCTCCAATGAGTTTCTTGTGAAATTTCAGGCAAGTTAGGATTTTGAATCACCTCATTTGACCTTATAATGAAGGAGATATGTTGGTTTCAATATTTGAAAATAGTGCAAATTTTTAAATACGAAATCAGTGGCAATTTCGTAATTAATTTGAAAAATATTGCAACCCATGTTCTTAGTAAAATGGCCATAAACTCCTGATACGATGTCCAAATTCGACGATTCTTTTTCCGATGGCTCCGTAATTATGATACGGATCTAATGCTTCAATCAAAACAGAAATTAGAGCTCATTTGCTTAATGTAGTACCATTATACTTGAAGAAACGACGTTGAAACACGAGAAAAACGAGCGCAACACAACCCAAACCTATCCGAAACTCACCCAAGCCCTTCGGGACCCCGTACGAATATACCAACAACTCACATAACATAAAACGGACATACCCGAGGCCTCAAATCACGCATAACAACATCGAAACGACAAATCGCACCTCAAATCAAATTTAACGAACTTTCAAACTTTCAAAAACTCGCGCTGAAACAAATCAAATCAACTCGGAATGAACTCAAATTTTGCACAAGTCCCAAATGACATAACGACTCTATTTCAATCCCTGGAACCACAATTCGAACCCGATATCATCAAAGTTATCTCTCGGTCAAACTTGTAAACTTTTCAAACCTTCAAATTTCTAACTTTTGTCAATTAGTGCAAGATCCTTCTAGAAATATCCAAATGCAAATCTGGGCATACGCCCAAGTCTAAAATCACCATCCAGACCTAACAGAATCGTCAAAACTCCAATCCAAGGTCAAATTCTAAAAAGTCAAACTTGGTCAACTCTTCAAACTTAAAGCTTCAATTCATGAAATTCATTCTTCCAAATCGATTTCGAATAACCTGAAAACCAAAACCGGCACAAGTCATAATACATCATGCGGAGATAATCGTGCTCTCAAACTATCGAGCGAAATGCAAATGCTCAAAACTAATCATGCTCTCAAACTATCGAGCGAAGTGCAAATGCTCAAAATGACCGATCGGATCGTTACATTTCTATTAAGTTCAATATTGTCTAAACGAAAATAAGATAGTAAATCAACAACGAAAAATATTTTTGAGGCCTCAAAATTTAAAGGGCCTAAAGCAAAGACTTTACTAGTCCCTTGAGCCACCCCCTGTCTCTATATCATTCCAATTTTAGTGGATGTCCCCGAAGGGACCGTGGTTATCCCACTTAAGTGTCAAGTTGCACTTTTTCTAGAAGAAATTAAGAGCTCGTTTGGACACAATTCTTTTTTTCTTTTTTTTTTTTTAAAAATTTTTACTTTTTTTTGAAATCATCGTTTGTTCATAAATTTTTAATTTTCACTTGAAGATGCATTTTGGAAATTTTCAAAAATTTTGAAAAACTACAAAAATCTGTTTTTTCAAATTTTCACTCACAAAACTTCAAAAACAACCCAAACTGAAATTTATGTCCAAACACAATTCTAAATTTCAAATACCATTTTCACTTGAAAAACTTTTTCACCATTTTTTGAAATTTTACAATTCTTATGTCCAAACGCCTACTAAGTTATCTCACATTGCACCTCTAAAGAACGCTTCAATCTTAATGTCAAATTTCACGGAAATAATACGATTTAATACTTGATTAATATGTCACTGTTTTTCGTACTTATGTGCATGTGGTAAAAAGTGTTTTAACTGTTGATTTTCGTTTGTTTCTCTCTCATTGATTATAAGTTTTAACTAACTCAAATAATTCGTTAATATATGTCACTATTTTCCGTTTTGAGGTTAGATAAGCCTAACAATAGTATGATTATTCAAGCAATTCCAATCTTGATTTCTGCTTTTATAAAACCTTGAGAAGGGAGGGGGGATTTCTTTTTAGATTGACGAGTGATGTGTGAAAACCTTGGTGGGGGGAGGGGAGATTTTACTTTAGATTAACGAGTGATGTGTGCAAGTTAGCCGATCCCCAGGAGGGTAGAGTTAGATGTCTAATTATAGAGACAAACTAGTACAAACCAATACATATTCCTGTAATAGTTGCAAACTTCAAGCAGACGGGGCAATTTTATTAAAAAGTATTTACTTAAACAGTGTTGGTACTGATATTGAAGGCTCAAAGTTCTCTAATGGAGATGCTCTCGAAGGTTCTCAATAAAGACAGAGTTAGGTTAAGTTTGGTCTTATTGTCTAAAGATGATATGGATCGGACCGGACCTCTCCTTACTCTTTATTGGACTACTTCTCATTTGGGCTCAACTGATGATATCGGGCTCAAGTATGTTTGGGCCTACTGGAAGAAGATAAGAAGCAAGAGACTATTTATCTAGTCAGATATATATACACTGTAAATATTTATCAATAGTTTGTTAGGAGTCGATAAATAGAATGGCGACAGGTGTAGGAGTTAGTTACAAAAGATTCTATTCTTTCTTGTATAAAGAGACAAGCTGTACAATACATTTTTTCATCAATGAAGATACATAAAATTCTCTAAATTATTTGCCTATTTCCACAAACAGCTGCGTACTCAAGTGCTTAAACTAAAAATAGTCAACAAATATATAAAATATATATAATATGTGTATAATCATATAATTTTAATATATAAGTTATATATATATCAATTAGGAAAAGTAACAGTGACCCCGACCGACCATTTGGACTATTGAGCCCAAAATATTGGAATTCCTACTACATATTTGTCTTTTTGTTTGAATTGGATGTAATTGACTAGTATATGCGTATTGCTATCATGGTGAGCAGAGTATATAGAATCCATACATTTCATGGATCAATCCAAAATCTCTCTTTCAATTGAAACACATCAATCTTTGTTTTTGCTGAAAAAAATCCATAAATGGTTCGAGTGGTCCATATTCCCAAATACATACATTGGGAAGCCAAATGGAGCCCAAAATTATTGGATAACAATACAAGGCTTTCTATATTTTTTTACCTTTATTACTACTTATGAGGGTTCAAACATTGTACCAATTTGATGCCACCAAAAAAAAGAAGGCAACGAGTGGAAAGAGAAAGGTAAAACGAATCACTTTTGGATGCTGAAGAAACCACAAGGGAAAATGAAAGTAGTTCTCCTTAAATATGTTTTGTGCTATGTCACCTTTATTTGGATGCCAAACAATTTGCTTGAATTATTCTCACCAATGACCTTTAATTTCTTATATAGTTGGGCCATTACTCACCTCATATTGTTTGTTTAGGTATACATTTACAATATAAAAAGGCAATGAGAAAAGGGTAAAAAATCTTCCAAGGCATGGATTGCCACTATTTCTCCTCCTTTCCTAACCACTACTATATTATATTATACACAAATTTTTCGATTTGTGGTATGTAAGGATTGGCCCTTTAGGACTTTCAGGGGTTAAGCCCATTGGAAATAGACGTCCAACCGCAAATCTGGCTGTAGCTCCACCAGGGTTCAACAACATACGGCAAAATCCCCTCTACCTAACACACCTATGACCTACTAAACCTTCCAATACTCCCATTAGGCGTTAATTAATTAATTAATTACTTAATTGATTGACTATTTAGAAACGTAGCAGTACTATGAGACCGCAATTCAAATTACTCTACTATTAATGATCGTGAATCCTAGTGATTTCATTCACTATCTAGCTTCGAGTTTGCACTGCACGAATTAGAATTTCATTGACCTTATTTCTTTCTTTAATTTACCCGTCTCTATTCTAATTGCATCACTGTCTCATGCCTACTCTTGTCCTGTTCAACCTTTCTAAACTTTTCATATAAATATGTACTCTAGCAGTTCACGAAGTTGGAATAAAATGATGGAGGCATAAGGGAAGTGCATTCTTTATTTAAAAATTATTTGAGACCAAAAAAAAAAAGAAAAAGAAAAAGAAATGAACGAATTACATTAACTAATTAAAGCAGTCGAGTAAAAGTCAGATTTTGCACGTTCACTTTTCGTGCCTCATTTCCATCGATCTCTGCTATTGCCGTAGCCGCCGCCAAAAAGAACCTCGCTCAGTACACTGTCACCATTAAATTTGCGGTTTTCAATAACTTTGAATTTTTGAGTATATCATTGATTCAGGTTAAGGTTGAAAGCTAAAAAATCAGGCGGATCTCGATCTTATATGGCTTCTGAGGATGTGAAGGCGAGCGAATCAGCGGTGGAGAAAATTGTGAATCTCGCTGAAGAGGCGAAGCTAGCGAGACAAGAGATTAAGCCTACAAGCCATGCCGTTATCAGTATCTGCAAATCACTCGTCGCCGGAGGTGTCGCTGGTGGCCTGTAAGTTTATACATAACTGAATGTTGAACATACTCTAGAAACTTTCTAAGCATTTTGTCTTAAATTTGGAGTTATTTCCTTATTGTGAATTATGGAATGTAATTTTAACATTAGTTCACGTCATAAATAAACTTAGTTAGAAACTATAGAATGCATGAATTTGATGAACTCAATTTCAAGCTCGCACTTGATCGAAGTTTATTCTTTTATCCATATTTATAATTTTGGTCTAAGATTTGCTAGTCTTATCAGTGTTCCATCAGTATATGAGGTATTCATGACTGTTATTCGCCACTTGATCACATGATTTGACGAGTGTAGTATTGAAAATTTTGTTTTATTTTTTTGACGGATATGTGTGAAAGAGTCTTGAGTGTTCCAGCATGTCATTGAGGTTTTGACACAATGACTGAACTGTGTGGTTTCTACTACCTGGGAGTGGTAACAGGGGCCTATCTAGCCTTATGGTACCGGGTTCATTTGAACAGTATTTTCATCATGGAGTATAGTTTATGTGTACAAATCTATTAACTTGCAACAAATATTAGATATGAACCCTTAACTTGAGAAATATAATAAGTTCAATGGTAAAAGATTTAGAGATTTAACTCATATAGTTTAATCCTGAAATCCGCATCTCAGTGGTGACTGCTAACTCTTTAACGAATAAAATTATGGATCTCATTGACCTGCATGGAGAGTATGAGCAAATTTCTGGATTGATTATTGTTTTGAGTTTGAGAGAGAAGTATTAAGATGGTAATTTGAAACTTTAAAACGGGGAGTAGTTAGTTTAAAGGCATCACATCAAGTTTATATGATACTTATAAAGTAATATCCCCTCCATCCATTTGATTTGACATCATTTTACAGGTTATAATGTCATTTTAGTTTGATGGATGAAACATTACTTCAAAGTGTAAATTGGTTTTGCTAAATGTGCTTGAATTCTATGAACATGAAAGTTGTATAGGAGATTATTTTTGTAAGACGAAATATTTTGGGATGTCCAAAGTAAGATTTCCATATAAATTGGCGCAGAGGTAGTAATAACTTCTGCTAGTTTGAATTGCATGAAGGAAATTTTGCATTGGAGAAAATAAGTCAAAGTTTTCGAGACTAACAAAGGTTGAACAAATGTCCATTTTACTTATACTTCCGTATTAATTTGCCTTCAACATGCATAATCTTTCAAAACTTGTGAATCCAAGCCTCTTTATAAAAGGCTGACTTCTTCACCGGAAGCATACTCTCAAAGTTTGAGAGATCTGACTAGGTTGTCCGGCGCATAGTATCTAGCAAAATCTTATTTGTGCTGGATATTGCTACATTGAGTTCCATCATCCATGTGATATATGAGTGCTTGAACAAATTCCATTTTCCCTGAACTTTGACTTGATTCTGCGCTTACTAGTACTCTTCTTATCCTGCAGGTCCCGAACTGCTGTTGCCCCACTGGAACGGCTAAAGATATTGCTCCAGGTGAAGTGTAGTTTCATGCTTTCAGTTTCTGCTCTATTCAATGGTTTTGCAGAAAGAGGAAAAATATAAACTAACTTTGAACATTTCATACTTTATTAAATGATGGAGCACTGTGACCATACTTTAATTGTAATTAGTGGATCAAATTCTGTTCCTTTTGAAGGTTAGGATAGTTAAACCTTTTTTCCGAACATGCATTTTCTTTGAAAGAGTCTAATTCCCAGATACATTTATCATTGCATTTAAGGGTTTTTTTCATCTAGTCTCCTAATTTTAACAGGATGCTTTTTGAAGTGCAGGTTCAAAATCCACATAGCATAAAATACAATGGGACCATTTCAGGCTTAAAATATATCTGGAGAACTGAGGGGTTCAAAGGACTGTTCAAGGGCAATGGCACCAATTGTGCACGTATCGTCCCAAACTCAGCAGTCAAGTTCTTCAGCTATGAGCAAGCCTCCAAGTATAGTCATATCCAATCACTATGCAATTTTTGTAACTCAGACTTGTTTCTCATGTTACCCTTAAAATCAAATATCTGGTATCTATTCCCTCTATTGACTTCTTCATTGATATTGTAACAGGGGTATACTATATCTTTACCAGCAACAAACTGGCAATGGTATGTCTATATTTCTTTTGGGTTGTTTAGTTCTCATGTGTATTTTTTTCGGTTTTACCATTGGGGCATCCTCCAATGATTTTTTTGTAGATGAGCTATGAGATTTCGTATATGAACCCAACCGTAGAAAGAAAACAGATATCTACAAAACATTTAGCATCGTTCTTTTCCTACTACCTGTGTAAAACTTTAAGCACAGTCTTCTTTGGATATTTAGAAAACTGCTTTTCCTACCATCTCAATAAAACTTTAAGCAGTCTTTTCCTACTGGACGAAACGTGACTTAAGTTTGGGCTCATACATTTTTTGTTAAGTTCTGTTTTTCTCCTTTCACGCTAATTCTAGTCCAAGTTCATTTCCTCCTTATGTAAGTTTGGTTGTTAGTCATGAAACGAACACTCTTATACGTTGGTCGTTACAGATGCTATGTTTTATTTAGCAGCGGATATATCTGTATTCTGTACTCTCCTTCTCCTTGTCGCTATGTCTGCTTATTATTTTGTCTAGAAAGGGCCATGGCCTGGTGGGAGATAAAGGCTCAATCAGTTCTAGTGCGCAATTCGGGTTCTAGTTGCGAGCAGCCACTTCGTGCAAAATGAGCCGGAGGTCGGGTCTGTACCTAGTTCAACCCTTCCAGCAGCCTGGATGAGGGGCCAAAGCTGGGTAATGGCTATATACTCGCCAATATTTTCTTTTCCTTTAGTGGATGACCCCTTTTGGAAGAAACTTTTCTTTCAGTTTGTCTTTCAGTTATGCTTGTCAGGAATCATCCATTTAAAAGAAGATAGAATTATTAAGATAAGAAAAGAGGAAGTAAATATTGGTTAAGCCTGATCATAAATGCTTGCTCTCCAATTTATTTACGTGAGCTTATTTCTTTTCCAGGATCCTACTATTTTCTAGTGCTTCAGCTTACCAATATAGTTTACCTTGCAACAGGCCTTATATTAATATCTCATTCCACCATTTTAATTCAGAGTAAGCAATTTTACCCCACAACACATACGGTTCAAGACGACGTTAAATCAAGTCAAAACATCAGCTGAGTCAGCAAAAAATAAACCTGACAAAATTCATATTTCAAGGCAAATCTGGATTTAGGTTAGAGTATATGCATCCTCATCCTGATCTATCCATAACTTCAGTTGCCAAAATAAGGTTTTAAAGATTAGAACTTTTCTATGCAATTCAGTGTTGCCTCCATGTGCTGCCTCTGTTCACTACTGGATTTTCTAGTAGCCGTGCAGTGTAAGTCCTACTAGGCAAGCGGCCTGATTGATTGTCAAAGCTCAAAAGACATTTTCAAGCCCCATATTGTGAGCATTTACTTGCTAGACTATTCTGCACCTACCATGCTCATTTGATTTGGTAGGCAAAAGATCATCTGATAAAGTTCTTTCTAATGTGCCAGTAAATGAAGATTGTCTGACGGTTTTGCTGGGTCTTTTGTGCACATAAGAAGTCTTACTGTGCTAGTATCTAGAATAAATGAAAAAGGAACAGAAAGCTATCCCAAGATTTTGCGTCAACTGGACTGACATCTTCCTTTTTCCACAGAGGACGCTCAGCTCACTCCCATACTACGTCTTGGAGCTGGAGCTTGTGCTGGCATAATCGCCATGTCTGCAACTTACCCAATGGACATGGTGCGGGGCAGAATCACTGTGCAGGTAATTTATGAGTTCTTTGGAAGAAATATTGCCTATTCTGATGTTCTGCATACCGTGCTATGACTATGTAGCACTCTGCTGATACGCCTTTCTTGAAAATTCTCTTTCCTGCTCTGCAGACAGAGAAGTCTCCTTATCAGTACAGAGGAATGGTCCATGCCCTATCCACCATACTTCGTGAGGAAGGTCCACGTGCTTTGTATAAAGGATGGCTTCCTTCTGTGATAGGAGTCGTAAGTCTTGCTTTCCTGAATTTATAAGTGATTGCAAGTTTCCTACTAAATTGTTAACCATGCTCAAACCATCTTCATAGAATGAATCTCCAAATGTAATGTTGTTTATGAGGTTGAAAATACTTGCAATAATAAATAAGCATACTCTAATGTTATTTATATATTTAGTTGCATAGTTTCAATCCAAAAAAATGATGCTTCAAAGCTTGTTGAGAAGAAGAAAATGAAGTGTTATTGTCTTCTAGAGGTGTTAAGAACTTTATCCACAAGTTAATTAGGCAAAATAGTACTGTAATAAAAAATACTCCTGGCACAAGTTTAAAAATGCCTTCTCCCTGGCCTGAATAGCGTTACAAAATAGGAAGAGGAAAGAACATGCAACACAAATAGAGTGTTCTTCTGATTTTTGTGAAAGTTCATAATTTAATTGCTATCTGCAGATTCCATATGTGGGACTTAACTTTGCAGTCTATGAATCTCTAAAAGACTGGTTGGTCAAAACAAAACCACTTGGTCTCGTTGATGATTCTACTGAGCTTGGTGTCGTTACAAGGCTGGCATGTGGGGCTGTGGCAGGGACTGTGGGGCAAACTGTTGCTTACCCTCTTGACGTTGTACGCAGAAGGATGCAGATGGTGGGTTGGAAAGATGCTTCATCCATCCTTACCGGTGATGGGAGGAGCAAGGCTCCCCTTGAATATTCTGGCATGATTGATACGTTCAGAAAAACTGTTAAGTATGAGGGCTTCAAGGCCTTGTATAAGGGTTTGGTGCCCAATTCAGTGAAGGTTAGTCTTGTTTCCATACCTTGTACCTTTTGCTTTTTTTTTTAATTGAGACTTGGTTTAATTTTATTAGTTTCTCTTCGTTAGGCACATAGAATTGGCTTCCTTTTTGTTGCAATTTTGCTTATATGGGAAACTTTTGCTCTTGGTGACACATTATTTTTTTCATTACTATGCTCGACCGAGTAGATGACGTCATCTTTTACTTATCAAAACCTCTATATTACATATCCTTAATTGATAAAGTTAGTTGTTGGTCTCCAATATCTGACACTCATTATATTGGCGGTAACCAAGTTTCAGCTTCTTTTTTTCTCCCATAATCATTCTTAAATGAAACTGTGTTTTTCTACTTGGGACTAATTGGACCAGTCAACGTAATATTTTATGGTATTCCTGAAGGATATCTCTGCAGTGTCAAAAACTCCATTTGAGTTGTGAAATAGTTGGTCCGTGCATAATTAGAACTTAGAAGTACACATCACAGGCTTTGGTACTTTCTCGACTACGTGTTGGCAGTATTGCAGTGCTTCTTGTAATGCATGAAACTATCCTCTTTATACCAGAATCTTTCTAGACCAATAATAGCTTTAACTTATCTACTATGATAGTTCCC
>ML324797.1:2001-12001 GCA_005239505.1 Nicotiana paniculata | reverse complement strand
TGGTGAGCAGAGTATATAGAATCCATACATTTCATGGATCAATCCAAAATCTCTCTTTCAATTGAAACACATCAATCTTTGTTTTTGCTGAAAAAAATCCATAAATGGTTCGAGTGGTCCATATTCCCAAATACATACATTGGGAAGCCAAATGGAGCCCAAAATTATTGGATAACAATACAAGGCTTTCTATATTTTTTTACCTTTATTACTACTTATGAGGGTTCAAACATTGTACCAATTTGATGCCACCAAAAAAAAGAAGGCAACGAGTGGAAAGAGAAAGGTAAAACGAATCACTTTTGGATGCTGAAGAAACCACAAGGGAAAATGAAAGTAGTTCTCCTTAAATATGTTTTGTGCTATGTCACCTTTATTTGGATGCCAAACAATTTGCTTGAATTATTCTCACCAATGACCTTTAATTTCTTATATAGTTGGGCCATTACTCACCTCATATTGTTTGTTTAGGTATACATTTACAATATAAAAAGGCAATGAGAAAAGGGTAAAAAATCTTCCAAGGCATGGATTGCCACTATTTCTCCTCCTTTCCTAACCACTACTATATTATATTATACACAAATTTTTCGATTTGTGGTATGTAAGGATTGGCCCTTTAGGACTTTCAGGGGTTAAGCCCATTGGAAATAGACGTCCAACCGCAAATCTGGCTGTAGCTCCACCAGGGTTCAACAACATACGGCAAAATCCCCTCTACCTAACACACCTATGACCTACTAAACCTTCCAATACTCCCATTAGGCGTTAATTAATTAATTAATTACTTAATTGATTGACTATTTAGAAACGTAGCAGTACTATGAGACCGCAATTCAAATTACTCTACTATTAATGATCGTGAATCCTAGTGATTTCATTCACTATCTAGCTTCGAGTTTGCACTGCACGAATTAGAATTTCATTGACCTTATTTCTTTCTTTAATTTACCCGTCTCTATTCTAATTGCATCACTGTCTCATGCCTACTCTTGTCCTGTTCAACCTTTCTAAACTTTTCATATAAATATGTACTCTAGCAGTTCACGAAGTTGGAATAAAATGATGGAGGCATAAGGGAAGTGCATTCTTTATTTAAAAATTATTTGAGACCAAAAAAAAAAAGAAAAAGAAAAAGAAATGAACGAATTACATTAACTAATTAAAGCAGTCGAGTAAAAGTCAGATTTTGCACGTTCACTTTTCGTGCCTCATTTCCATCGATCTCTGCTATTGCCGTAGCCGCCGCCAAAAAGAACCTCGCTCAGTACACTGTCACCATTAAATTTGCGGTTTTCAATAACTTTGAATTTTTGAGTATATCATTGATTCAGGTTAAGGTTGAAAGCTAAAAAATCAGGCGGATCTCGATCTTATATGGCTTCTGAGGATGTGAAGGCGAGCGAATCAGCGGTGGAGAAAATTGTGAATCTCGCTGAAGAGGCGAAGCTAGCGAGACAAGAGATTAAGCCTACAAGCCATGCCGTTATCAGTATCTGCAAATCACTCGTCGCCGGAGGTGTCGCTGGTGGCCTGTAAGTTTATACATAACTGAATGTTGAACATACTCTAGAAACTTTCTAAGCATTTTGTCTTAAATTTGGAGTTATTTCCTTATTGTGAATTATGGAATGTAATTTTAACATTAGTTCACGTCATAAATAAACTTAGTTAGAAACTATAGAATGCATGAATTTGATGAACTCAATTTCAAGCTCGCACTTGATCGAAGTTTATTCTTTTATCCATATTTATAATTTTGGTCTAAGATTTGCTAGTCTTATCAGTGTTCCATCAGTATATGAGGTATTCATGACTGTTATTCGCCACTTGATCACATGATTTGACGAGTGTAGTATTGAAAATTTTGTTTTATTTTTTTGACGGATATGTGTGAAAGAGTCTTGAGTGTTCCAGCATGTCATTGAGGTTTTGACACAATGACTGAACTGTGTGGTTTCTACTACCTGGGAGTGGTAACAGGGGCCTATCTAGCCTTATGGTACCGGGTTCATTTGAACAGTATTTTCATCATGGAGTATAGTTTATGTGTACAAATCTATTAACTTGCAACAAATATTAGATATGAACCCTTAACTTGAGAAATATAATAAGTTCAATGGTAAAAGATTTAGAGATTTAACTCATATAGTTTAATCCTGAAATCCGCATCTCAGTGGTGACTGCTAACTCTTTAACGAATAAAATTATGGATCTCATTGACCTGCATGGAGAGTATGAGCAAATTTCTGGATTGATTATTGTTTTGAGTTTGAGAGAGAAGTATTAAGATGGTAATTTGAAACTTTAAAACGGGGAGTAGTTAGTTTAAAGGCATCACATCAAGTTTATATGATACTTATAAAGTAATATCCCCTCCATCCATTTGATTTGACATCATTTTACAGGTTATAATGTCATTTTAGTTTGATGGATGAAACATTACTTCAAAGTGTAAATTGGTTTTGCTAAATGTGCTTGAATTCTATGAACATGAAAGTTGTATAGGAGATTATTTTTGTAAGACGAAATATTTTGGGATGTCCAAAGTAAGATTTCCATATAAATTGGCGCAGAGGTAGTAATAACTTCTGCTAGTTTGAATTGCATGAAGGAAATTTTGCATTGGAGAAAATAAGTCAAAGTTTTCGAGACTAACAAAGGTTGAACAAATGTCCATTTTACTTATACTTCCGTATTAATTTGCCTTCAACATGCATAATCTTTCAAAACTTGTGAATCCAAGCCTCTTTATAAAAGGCTGACTTCTTCACCGGAAGCATACTCTCAAAGTTTGAGAGATCTGACTAGGTTGTCCGGCGCATAGTATCTAGCAAAATCTTATTTGTGCTGGATATTGCTACATTGAGTTCCATCATCCATGTGATATATGAGTGCTTGAACAAATTCCATTTTCCCTGAACTTTGACTTGATTCTGCGCTTACTAGTACTCTTCTTATCCTGCAGGTCCCGAACTGCTGTTGCCCCACTGGAACGGCTAAAGATATTGCTCCAGGTGAAGTGTAGTTTCATGCTTTCAGTTTCTGCTCTATTCAATGGTTTTGCAGAAAGAGGAAAAATATAAACTAACTTTGAACATTTCATACTTTATTAAATGATGGAGCACTGTGACCATACTTTAATTGTAATTAGTGGATCAAATTCTGTTCCTTTTGAAGGTTAGGATAGTTAAACCTTTTTTCCGAACATGCATTTTCTTTGAAAGAGTCTAATTCCCAGATACATTTATCATTGCATTTAAGGGTTTTTTTCATCTAGTCTCCTAATTTTAACAGGATGCTTTTTGAAGTGCAGGTTCAAAATCCACATAGCATAAAATACAATGGGACCATTTCAGGCTTAAAATATATCTGGAGAACTGAGGGGTTCAAAGGACTGTTCAAGGGCAATGGCACCAATTGTGCACGTATCGTCCCAAACTCAGCAGTCAAGTTCTTCAGCTATGAGCAAGCCTCCAAGTATAGTCATATCCAATCACTATGCAATTTTTGTAACTCAGACTTGTTTCTCATGTTACCCTTAAAATCAAATATCTGGTATCTATTCCCTCTATTGACTTCTTCATTGATATTGTAACAGGGGTATACTATATCTTTACCAGCAACAAACTGGCAATGGTATGTCTATATTTCTTTTGGGTTGTTTAGTTCTCATGTGTATTTTTTTCGGTTTTACCATTGGGGCATCCTCCAATGATTTTTTTGTAGATGAGCTATGAGATTTCGTATATGAACCCAACCGTAGAAAGAAAACAGATATCTACAAAACATTTAGCATCGTTCTTTTCCTACTACCTGTGTAAAACTTTAAGCACAGTCTTCTTTGGATATTTAGAAAACTGCTTTTCCTACCATCTCAATAAAACTTTAAGCAGTCTTTTCCTACTGGACGAAACGTGACTTAAGTTTGGGCTCATACATTTTTTGTTAAGTTCTGTTTTTCTCCTTTCACGCTAATTCTAGTCCAAGTTCATTTCCTCCTTATGTAAGTTTGGTTGTTAGTCATGAAACGAACACTCTTATACGTTGGTCGTTACAGATGCTATGTTTTATTTAGCAGCGGATATATCTGTATTCTGTACTCTCCTTCTCCTTGTCGCTATGTCTGCTTATTATTTTGTCTAGAAAGGGCCATGGCCTGGTGGGAGATAAAGGCTCAATCAGTTCTAGTGCGCAATTCGGGTTCTAGTTGCGAGCAGCCACTTCGTGCAAAATGAGCCGGAGGTCGGGTCTGTACCTAGTTCAACCCTTCCAGCAGCCTGGATGAGGGGCCAAAGCTGGGTAATGGCTATATACTCGCCAATATTTTCTTTTCCTTTAGTGGATGACCCCTTTTGGAAGAAACTTTTCTTTCAGTTTGTCTTTCAGTTATGCTTGTCAGGAATCATCCATTTAAAAGAAGATAGAATTATTAAGATAAGAAAAGAGGAAGTAAATATTGGTTAAGCCTGATCATAAATGCTTGCTCTCCAATTTATTTACGTGAGCTTATTTCTTTTCCAGGATCCTACTATTTTCTAGTGCTTCAGCTTACCAATATAGTTTACCTTGCAACAGGCCTTATATTAATATCTCATTCCACCATTTTAATTCAGAGTAAGCAATTTTACCCCACAACACATACGGTTCAAGACGACGTTAAATCAAGTCAAAACATCAGCTGAGTCAGCAAAAAATAAACCTGACAAAATTCATATTTCAAGGCAAATCTGGATTTAGGTTAGAGTATATGCATCCTCATCCTGATCTATCCATAACTTCAGTTGCCAAAATAAGGTTTTAAAGATTAGAACTTTTCTATGCAATTCAGTGTTGCCTCCATGTGCTGCCTCTGTTCACTACTGGATTTTCTAGTAGCCGTGCAGTGTAAGTCCTACTAGGCAAGCGGCCTGATTGATTGTCAAAGCTCAAAAGACATTTTCAAGCCCCATATTGTGAGCATTTACTTGCTAGACTATTCTGCACCTACCATGCTCATTTGATTTGGTAGGCAAAAGATCATCTGATAAAGTTCTTTCTAATGTGCCAGTAAATGAAGATTGTCTGACGGTTTTGCTGGGTCTTTTGTGCACATAAGAAGTCTTACTGTGCTAGTATCTAGAATAAATGAAAAAGGAACAGAAAGCTATCCCAAGATTTTGCGTCAACTGGACTGACATCTTCCTTTTTCCACAGAGGACGCTCAGCTCACTCCCATACTACGTCTTGGAGCTGGAGCTTGTGCTGGCATAATCGCCATGTCTGCAACTTACCCAATGGACATGGTGCGGGGCAGAATCACTGTGCAGGTAATTTATGAGTTCTTTGGAAGAAATATTGCCTATTCTGATGTTCTGCATACCGTGCTATGACTATGTAGCACTCTGCTGATACGCCTTTCTTGAAAATTCTCTTTCCTGCTCTGCAGACAGAGAAGTCTCCTTATCAGTACAGAGGAATGGTCCATGCCCTATCCACCATACTTCGTGAGGAAGGTCCACGTGCTTTGTATAAAGGATGGCTTCCTTCTGTGATAGGAGTCGTAAGTCTTGCTTTCCTGAATTTATAAGTGATTGCAAGTTTCCTACTAAATTGTTAACCATGCTCAAACCATCTTCATAGAATGAATCTCCAAATGTAATGTTGTTTATGAGGTTGAAAATACTTGCAATAATAAATAAGCATACTCTAATGTTATTTATATATTTAGTTGCATAGTTTCAATCCAAAAAAATGATGCTTCAAAGCTTGTTGAGAAGAAGAAAATGAAGTGTTATTGTCTTCTAGAGGTGTTAAGAACTTTATCCACAAGTTAATTAGGCAAAATAGTACTGTAATAAAAAATACTCCTGGCACAAGTTTAAAAATGCCTTCTCCCTGGCCTGAATAGCGTTACAAAATAGGAAGAGGAAAGAACATGCAACACAAATAGAGTGTTCTTCTGATTTTTGTGAAAGTTCATAATTTAATTGCTATCTGCAGATTCCATATGTGGGACTTAACTTTGCAGTCTATGAATCTCTAAAAGACTGGTTGGTCAAAACAAAACCACTTGGTCTCGTTGATGATTCTACTGAGCTTGGTGTCGTTACAAGGCTGGCATGTGGGGCTGTGGCAGGGACTGTGGGGCAAACTGTTGCTTACCCTCTTGACGTTGTACGCAGAAGGATGCAGATGGTGGGTTGGAAAGATGCTTCATCCATCCTTACCGGTGATGGGAGGAGCAAGGCTCCCCTTGAATATTCTGGCATGATTGATACGTTCAGAAAAACTGTTAAGTATGAGGGCTTCAAGGCCTTGTATAAGGGTTTGGTGCCCAATTCAGTGAAGGTTAGTCTTGTTTCCATACCTTGTACCTTTTGCTTTTTTTTTTAATTGAGACTTGGTTTAATTTTATTAGTTTCTCTTCGTTAGGCACATAGAATTGGCTTCCTTTTTGTTGCAATTTTGCTTATATGGGAAACTTTTGCTCTTGGTGACACATTATTTTTTTCATTACTATGCTCGACCGAGTAGATGACGTCATCTTTTACTTATCAAAACCTCTATATTACATATCCTTAATTGATAAAGTTAGTTGTTGGTCTCCAATATCTGACACTCATTATATTGGCGGTAACCAAGTTTCAGCTTCTTTTTTTCTCCCATAATCATTCTTAAATGAAACTGTGTTTTTCTACTTGGGACTAATTGGACCAGTCAACGTAATATTTTATGGTATTCCTGAAGGATATCTCTGCAGTGTCAAAAACTCCATTTGAGTTGTGAAATAGTTGGTCCGTGCATAATTAGAACTTAGAAGTACACATCACAGGCTTTGGTACTTTCTCGACTACGTGTTGGCAGTATTGCAGTGCTTCTTGTAATGCATGAAACTATCCTCTTTATACCAGAATCTTTCTAGACCAATAATAGCTTTAACTTATCTACTATGATAGTTCCCTTTTATAATATATTTCAGGATCATTCCTTACTGTTCATTATTTGTTCAGGTTGTCCCTTCAATAGCTATTGCTTTTGTGACATACGAGCAAGTGAAGGAACTATTGGGAGTTGAGATCAGGATATCTGACTGATGAAGACAAGCTCCAATTTGTTCCCTGCATATGATAATTTTGTAGGCAAGGATAGATAGAGTGATTAATAATGTGGCAGGTTACACCATTTAAACAGAGCATTAATGCTTCTGTTCTAGCTTGTGACGGAAACTTTAGGATCTTCTAGTTGTGTTGATAATTCCCCTTAGGTTATCTGCTTGTTGCTTATCTGATGTTTGTTGCCAATAAGCAAATTATCAAGAATAGTGTAATGAATAATTTGAATGCGTTGCTATAGTGAGTGAAAGAAAGCTTATCGCTGATGCGTTTTTGTTAATCCTAGTCTCCATGCAACTAAAGCTTTCTAGTCTTTGTCAGTTCTCAACTATTTCTCTTTTTCTTTGGTTAAAGTTTGAATAGTTTAGGTAAGAAGGGTACTCACTAGCCATCATCTGCTAATGCTATAATATTAGTCTCTTCAATAAACATGCCATTTATTGGTGTGTTGTTTAATTTGACGCAAAAGAATTTTAAAGAATTGGTTATGACGCAAAAGAATTTCCCGTGCTCAGTAATTTGTTTTCCCTTGACGTCGGGAAAAAGAGTTTGGTTTTTCTTTTATTCTTTTTTTTTTGTTTTTTTTTTTGGGTTTCCACCTGGTGTCCGGTATCCACATTTGAAGCTCGATAATATTTGAATTAGCGCCACATAGGGCCCCATTCGAGGGAAGCGCTCCCTGCCAAGGATTTTTTCATATCCAAGGCTCGAACACGAGACCTCTGGTTAAGGAAAGAGCAAGAGCAACCCCAACCGCTGCACCTGCACCACATCCTTTGGCGGTGGTTTTTCTTGAAACACAACCAAAACAAACTAAGTTCTGAAAACTGTTTTTCTTAATCATTTTTCAACCAAATGCCTATCGCAGCCTCATAAAACAGGTGGGGTTTGGGATGTTCTTATGTATAATGGATGAAAGGCAAGTGATATGCTGAAGGAGAAAGAAAAAAGATGGATGAGGAGAAAATCTCGTTCATTGTTAACAAATCGAAATGGACATTTTCAAAAATGAGAATACGTCAATTTTGTTTCAACTACTACTCGTTAATATGTACTCTCTCTTCCCAAACAAATACAGTTCATATTAAGGTAGCTTCTATGGCCTTGCTGAAAAAGAAAAACCTTCTGTTGGTACGTCTCTTGCTTCTAGCTTTGGTTAATGTTGCTTTCTTCACATTCTTCTACTATGCCTGAATGAAAAAACAAGAAAGAGAAATGATCTTAATGGCACAGTAAAAGGACAACTCAATTTAATAAATACTAACGAATTTACTGTATTAATTATGTACTCTTTACACCCTAAGAGGACCTACCAAGTACTAACAAGATATGTCTATAATAATGAATCATAGAGCAAGAGGGGAAGATGTTCATCCCAGTTTGATCAGTTTGTTAGCAAATCAAGTAAAAAAAACTGGTTAAGTCTCCTTGTCATATAATATGAGACCAAAGAGAGTAACAATTTAAGGGTTCTTACCTGCAATCTCTAATCTTGGTCGAGAACCTTTGGATTTCTGGTTCAATGTTCTTGTATTTCTTGATTCCACCCCGTTTTCTGGAACGTAGATCAGAAACAACTTTGTGTTCTTGGTGAGATTTGGCATTTTCATTAATCTCTACTGCCTCAAAATCAAGTTCTTCAGACGATAATGAAAGAAATGAGATGATTTGAATGAGATTCAGCTCTGCAAGAAATATTGTCCTTGCATTCTCATCCCTATGATCTTCCTCCGTATCCACCAATTGTTCTTCTAGCTCCATTCCCATGGTTGCAGATTCAGCCATTTTTTCTCTAATTTTACAAATATGACTACTGCAAGCAAAAACCGTGTAATGATTGATTGTGCATCAATAAACAGAACAAGTAAATAGAGCACAAAATGCATAACTTTTTTTACCTTCTTATTGGTTTTCCAACAAAAATATGTTTTTTCTTATTGTTGTTGTCGTCGTAGTCATGTGTTACGAGATTTTGGAGTTATATTTGAAATGAATGAGGAGGACGTTGCATATATATAGGAGTACAATCAGTGGGTGCTAATATATGGTGTCAACTTTGTTTTAACCATCCACCCTTTTTTGATGTAACAACCAAAAATTGTTGTATAATAGGCAAATGTTTGGCTAATAGATAGGGCATGACCTTTCAATTACTTTATTTTCTTGCCTCCTGATGCGTTGCTAGAATTCATGATTTTAAGCATTATATACTTTATATTTTGTGCGCGTTAATGATAAAAATACACGTTATATGTGCATAATGGAGTCTATTTCATATGTATGTGAATTGGAGATTGAAGTCGAGCTAAATGGATGCATAAAAGTCAAAAATACGCTCAAGAGTCGAAAAGGAAACACCCGGGTGTTAGCCGGGCGTTTGGCCCCTAAAGTCAGGTTGGCCCTGGCGTTAGTGGGGCGTTTGGCCCCTAACGCCAGGCCTGCCCAGGCTATAAAGGGGCGTTTGGGGCTTAACGCCTGGGTCCTGTCCGGTCAATTCCGAGTTTTGAAGGTTTTAAGTGTTTTCCGGTTTGAATAGAAGTCTCCTACACGGTTAGGGTTTGTCCCAAACTTATAAATAGACCCAAAAACACAACTTTGAAAAAAAAAATTTGATTGACGTTGGATTTTGATTCACGGATATTCACGTGAGGGGATTTGACGTGGAGGAACACACACCATGCTTGAAGGAGACTTCTACCTAGTTTTTCTTCTCTTCTCTTCCTTTAGTTTCATAGTTCATTAGTTCTAGAGTTTTGGGGTGCTACATGAACGTTGTAGTTTGAAGCTTGAATTGTTCTTATTATTTTATCATATTGGTTTATTTATTCAATCTTGCGCTTAATTATTTGATTGCTTGATCACCAATTGAATACTATCTACGAATCTAGGATTGAACTCGGGAGAGG
>MDKI01242746.1:0-60406 GCA_005239505.1 Nicotiana paniculata | reverse complement strand
TTACTCCAAAAATACCAAAGGAAACAATAATTACACCACCACAAACCTCAACCTACGCAAACAATCTACACCAAAATAAAAAAATATACAACCATATTACCTAGACCTATATTGAGAACATATACAAAATCCAAACATTTCTAAACCTTAACCCCAGAGCAACTACTACAACAGATCCAACACAAGACTACATAACCCAAAAACTCCAAGGATATAATAGACTTATTGCCCAACCAAAGACCAGATCCAATCTAGTAAAAACATGTTACAATTACGGATTACTTAGCACAGTATATACCTATGATGGTGAAGAAATAAGTGGAATACCAGAGATATATAAAGCATTCATTACATATAAAAGAATTAAAAAAGGAAACTTATTTTTTATAAAATTTTACACAACACCAGCTGAGATACTATACGATGAAATAAAACCTCTTATACAAGTTGTGAAAATAGGATTGACACGAGATATGATAATACCAGAAGAGATAGAACAACAACCAGAGATACCAAAAATCGAGATACCGAGTTTTTACGCCAACAAAAGAATAATTGGGATAGCAACTATTATCCAAGAATTAGCCAACAATTATCTACAGGGAAATGCCATTTGGAGCTACTACTCAAGAGATCAACTAATGATATATGCAAATTCAAGAGAGCTACGACAAGGAGATATGGATGAAGTCCAAAAATGGATTTTATCATTACTAAAGCCAGAAATGCAACCAACTACAAGAGCATTGAAGAAAGGATTTATTTCCAACGAATTACTAACAAGATACTGCAAATTAGTAGGACACAAGTACCCAGATCACATATGTTCAAAGTGCAATGGAGAAGCTAATTATGTACCAGAAGTACAACGGGAATAAAGATACCAACACAAAAACAAAAGAAGACAAAGCAAAGTTGATAATATGGGATGAAGCGCCTATAGAAAGGCGTCAAACTATCGAAACAGTTGATAGGAGCTTCCGAGATATAATGGATGTAGCTGAACTGTTTGGTGGTAAAGTAACGGTTTTTTGAGGTGATTTTCGTCAAGTACTACCAGTAGTTCCGAAATCAACAAGAGATAAGACTGTAAATGCTAGCTTGGTTAGATCGTACTTATGGCCTAAAATGGAAAAGATTCAACTAACAAGAAATATGAGAGCAAAGACAGATCCAGCATTCAGTGATTTTTTGCTTCGCGTCGGCAATGGCGAAGAGCATACAATAAAAGATGATTTGATTTTTCTACCAGAACAATTGATTATCAAGTCCAATGGTAATATCAGTGGTGAGAAACGCTTAATAAGAGAAATATTTTCATCATTAAATAAAAATGGAAGTTGTGTGAAGTACATAACAGAAAGAGCTATCTTAGCAAGCAAAAATGAATATGTTGATCAACTAAATGAGATATTAATTGCCAAGTTCCCAAGTGAAAGTAAAATATTTATCAGTTTTGACTCAGCAGAAAATGATACCAACAACTACTGCCAGAAAGAATACTTAACACCAAATGGCCTTCCACCACACCGGTTGGTTGTGAAGTTCATTATTTTAAATTAACATTCTATCTACTATTAGTTACGTAAACATTAAGTAGCTTAACTAATTATACATTACCTCTCATTTGTAACTATTATTTCCCTTCTCTTATTTTTTGCTGCACTACTTATGCCTTTACATTGATCAGAATGCAAACTACGTTCGCAAAAATTAGAAAAAATTGAATGCAAACTACGTGTAACTAACAAAGTAATTATTAAGTACATTAATGGAAAAAGGGAAATCACATGTAAGTTTCTAAGTCAGTGAAACAAAAATAAAGTGTACTTGAAGTTCTCGAAACTTTTAGCTACTAGCATAAAAATTTATAATACCAAAAGGTTAAATTACTCTATGATATTTGTATCAGCTGAGTGTTATCTGTTTAATTGGGAAAAAAAAAACGAAACTTAGGAGATTTAAATAAATAAATAGAAGAAGGAGCATATTAGTCAAGCTGAAACCACATAACATGCTTTGCAATTTTTGGTGAAATTTTGGTCTGCAAAAAACCAGGCGACAACACCGCGTCTGGTTTATGTCTGAAAAATGGCCATTTCAATGTCATTTTCTTGGCCAGCTATATCGTCACTCTAAGTTTAAGTGATAGTTAAAATTTAGGGTAGGTATACACACAAAGAAAGGCATATAAGTAAGGAGTTTCTTTCTTCATTCGTGTAAACTCTTTAATGAATATCAGTTTTAAAGTGTGGTGCTGCAGAAAGAAGTTAACAAAACTTAGTAACTTTTCAAAGTTATTTTGTATTTCTTTTACAAAAATTGAAGCGAGACCTGAAAATATGTTCTGTCTACTCTTTCTTTATCATATTTTTGTTTATGAAGATATCCTTATTATTTTAAAATTGTCCACCTATTATATACAGGTTGATTTTGAAAAGAAATTGTGATGACCCAGAGGGTCATTTTATGTTTTAGAATCTAATCCGATGTTCCGAGGCCTTCAAAATCTCATTTTATTTCTCCTCGATTTGTGTGCGTAGTCCGGACGCGAGTCCGGAAAGCCTTTGTGTGGAAATTTATGAAATAATAATTTTTGGGATTTAAAAGTGATTTTTAGTTGACTTTCGTTAAAGTTTTGAGTAAACGGACCTGAACTCGTGTTTTGACAGTCCCGGAAGGTCCGTAGTAAAATATGGGACTTGAGTTTATGTCCGGAATCGAATTTCGAGGTCCCTAGCTCGAGAAATGAATTTTTGATGAAAATTGTAAGACTAAAATTCGACGGATTCAAAGAAATTGACTAATATGTGATCTCGTTGGTATCGGGCCAATATTTTAGTTTCGGGGACTGCTACAGGTTTAATATAACATATAAGTCATGTTTGTGAAATTTGATAGAAATGGAAATTGATTTAACGTGATTCGGACGTCCGGTTGAGAAGATAATAATATTGAAATGTTCTTGAGAAATTCATGAATTTTGGTGCTAAATCCGTAGTTCTAGGTGTTATTTTTGTAATTTGATCGCACGAGCAAGTTCGTATAATATTTTTTAGACTTGTGTGCATATTTGGTTTGGAGTCCCAAAGGCTCAGGTGAGTTTCGGATAGGTTACGGAGAGATTTTGGAACTTAGAAATTTGCTGGTGCAACTGAACTGATGAGGCCTCTGATCTCGCAATTACGAGATCAGGCATCGCAATTGCGAGCATATCAGGCTACGCATTTGCGTTGCGAGGCTTTTATCGCAAATGCGAATAAAGGCTGGGCCACGCAGTCTTCGCAATTGTGAGGAAATATTCGCATTTGCGAGGTAAGTGGGGAGGGGCAATCATCGCTAATGCCAACAATCGAATTTGCGAAGTGTGTCTGGGAAAAGGGTCTTCGCGATTGCGACAAAATGGTTCGCATTTGCGACAGCAGCATAAATGCGACAGGTTCGCATTTGCGATACCTTTCTCACATTTGCGAGCTTTGCAATTGCGAAGCTCAGGTCGCAATTGCGACATCTACAGCTGATAACTTTGGAGTTAGGCGGGATTTTTCATTTATTCTCCTATTTTTCAAAATTTAAACTTCAAGAGGTGATTTTCCAAAGTCTATTTCTTCCCCAAATCATAGGTAAATAATTTTTAACTCATTTCTTTCAATCTTTTACATCTTTTTACAAGATTTCATCCTAGAATCTAAGGTTTTTCATGGTGGGATTAGGGATTTTGAGTAGAAATTAGGAATTTCGAGATTTGGGGATTTAGATCTCAAATTGAGGTCGGATTCCAAAACCAATTGTATATCCGGGCTCGGGGGTGAATGAGTAATCCGGTTTTGGTCCGAATTTCGAATTTTGACCAAGCGAGCCAAGGGTCGCTTTTTGACTTTTTGGGGAAAATGTTGGAAAACTTATGATTATGCATTGGGATTGGTTTCTTTAGCGATAATTGATGTTATTAAGTTGATTTTGACTAGATACAACTGGTTCGGAGGTGGAAAATAGATGAAAAGTTGTAATTGAGCGTTGAGTTGGCCGTCGGATTGAGGTAAGTGTGGTGTCTAACTTCGACTTGAGGGATTAGGAATCCCCGACTTAATTGCTATGTGAAAATTCATGTGCGTGGCATATAGGTGAGGTGACGAGTACCTATGCGCCACCAAATTATCCGTTTAGCCTGTTCCCTTCCCCGTTCCTAATATATATTGCTTTTCTGCCTTAATTGTTACGTGCTTATTGGTGTTTCCATATTTAATTGCTTCTTGTTAGATGTTGTTTTCTTTATTGAAGGCATTAATTATTCTGTAGTTCAAGGTATCACATTATTGGTTTAGGTGGGTTTATCGGTGTCTCATGGTACATTTTGGTTGGACTCGTTGTGTAGTATTAATTGATGAAGCTTCATAATTGTATAGATTTCCGTTTCCATTGGTTTGAGGCATAAATGTTGCGGAGGATTTTGAGCTAAATTGTGAAATACTTGTTCTTATTTTGTGATTGGTGATTATATGGTGGGATCAGGTTGCACGCCGCAACAGGAGGAATAAGGGTGGTGTATTGAGGAGGAATAAGGGTGACATGTGATTGTCTGGTGGTATCGAGTTGCGCGCCACAACAGGAGTAATAAGGTTGGACAGGTGAGATCACGTTGTACGCCGCAACATGAGGAATAAGGGTGATATATATATTGAGTATCAATAAGGGTGGACTGGTGGGATCGGGTTGCACGCTGCAACAGGAGTAATAAGGGTGAATGTTCACAGTATTACTGATTATATCGTGGGATCGGGAGGGCGCCACATCATTTTGTTATTTGTGTAATCTTCATCTGCTGTGAGTTTATTCTGTAGAATTGTAACTCTCTTAAGGATTGGTTATAGCTGACTACTGGCAAGATAATTAAGTTCCGTATTTACTTTTGCTGCAAGTTAATGTTCCCTTTTGTTCCGTATTTCCTCTTTTGCTTTATTATAAATTGTATGCAGGTTATATTGTAAATGTCCTGCCGTAGCCTCGTCACTATTTCGTCGAGGTTAGGCTCGGCACTTACTAGTACATGGGGTCGGTTGTACTGATACTGCACTCTGCACTTTCTGTGCAGATTTTGGAGTTGGTTTGAGTTGATTGGGAGGTCGGTTGCAGGCATTCATCTAGGAGACCCAAGGTAGTCCTGCAGGCGTCCGCAGATCCTGTCGTCCCCTCCTATGTTCCTATTTTCCTGTTTTATCTTCTTTCGAGACATATGTACTTTTCCTTTCAGACTAATGCTTGTAGATATTCTTAGTATGTTCGTGGATTATGACACCAGTTTTTGGGTGATAACAGTTTTCGGTATTGCTAATAGTATATAGATAACCGGTTTATTATGTACTTCCGCATCCGTTTCAGTGTAATTTAGTTCGTTAAATCTTGACTATAAAAATGTAATGGGAAAAGGTGAATATGACTCTAACGTTGGCTTGCCTAGCGAGTGCGATATTAGGCGCTATCACGATCTCGACGGTGGAAAATCCGGGTCGTGACAAGTTGGTATCAGAGCACTAGGTTGCTTAGGTCTCACAATTCACAAACAAGCTTGGTGAAGTCTGGGGGATCGGTACGGAGACGTCTGTACTTATCTGCCATAGGCTATGAAGTCTAGGAACAAAATTCACTTTTATTCAACTTTGTCGTGTGATTCTTGTTATACCAATGTGATCGAACTCTTCTACTATTATTCTCTCGCAGATGGCGAAAACAAGTACTACTTCTTCCGCTGATCAGTAGCCGGATCCTCCAGCAGCAGCCCCTACGAGGGGGAGAGGCCGAGGCAGGAGCAGGGTTCAGCCTAGCGCCCGAGCAGCAGCCCTAGCTGTGGAGCCTCAGGTTGAGTTCGATGAGTAGGCTCCAGCTCAGGCTATTCCCACCGGACCAGCTCAGGTCCCTGAGGGGTTCATTGCCACCCCAGTGCTCCAGGATACTTTGGTCCGATTAGTGGTCCTTATGTAGAGTGTCCCAGACTGGCGCATTACCCATGACACCAACTGTATCTCAGGCTGGAGGAGGAGCCCAGACTCCTGCCACTCATACTCCGAGCAGATGGCTCCCCAGTTACATACCCCAGCAGCTCATCCAATTGGGGTAGTTCAGCTGGTTGTTGTGGCACAACCCTGTGATGGGGCAGCTATGTCTTCCGAAGCTTTGTGGAGGTTGGATAGGTTTACCAAGCTCTTTCCAGTTCATTTCAGTGGTGCTACTTCAGAGGATCCCCAGGAGTATTTTGATGGTTGTCATGAGGTTCTTCGGAACATGGGTATATTGGAGACCAATGGGATCGACTTTGCTGTTTTCCAGATGACAGGTTCCGCCAAGAAATGGTGGAGGGATTATTTGTTGACTAGACCAGCTGGGTCGCCTGCTCGTACTTGGGATCAGTTCTCACATCTCTTCTTGGAGAAGTTTCTGCCTATTACTACTAGAGAGGAGCGATGAAGTCAGTTTGAGTGTCTCCAGTAGGGCAGCATGACGGTCACCCAGTATGAGACTCGTTTTGTATATTTGGCTCGACATGCTATTCTTTTGCTCCCCACATAGAGAGAATGTGAGGAGGTTTATTGAGGGTCTTGCTCAGCCTATTAGATTGCAGATGGCTAAAGAGACTAGGAGCAAGATTTCTTTCCAGGATGCGGCCAATGTGGCCAGGCGAGTCGAGATGGTTCTTGGATAGGGAGGACAGGAGTCAGATAAGAGACCTCGTCATTCCGGTGTGCTCAGTGGCGTCTCATCTTAAGGCATGGGTGCTTTTGGTAGAGGCCATCCTCCTAGGCCATTTCATTCAGCACTTCAGGTATCTCACGGTGCTTCTAGAAGTCGTGGTTCTTATGTGCCTCCTTCTACTCAGCCAGCTTATAGTGTCCCATCAGCTCCTATTAGAGCACCTCCTCTTCGGAGTTATTATCTTGGTCAGCCGGCTCGTCAGGGTCAGTATCAGTTTTTACAGCCACAGTATCAGGATGGATGCTTTGAGTATGGTGATTATTGGCATATTCGGAGGACCTGTTCACGATTATTGGGTGTTCATCCTCAGTACTCGAGTTCTCGTGCCCTAGTTCCAGTGCCAGTTGCTGCACCGCCTGCCCAGCCAGCCAAAGGTAGGGGTGAGGTAGCGAGAGGTAGGGGCAAGATTGTTAGAGGTGGAGGTCAGGCCGCTAGAGGTGGAGGCCCACCAGTCAGAGCTCGTCCCAGAGACATGGTTCAGGGTGGTAAGGCCCATACCTAATGTTATTCCTTTCCATCTAGGCCTGTGGTTGAGTCCTCCGATGATGTTATCACAGGTACTGTTTCAGTTTGCAGTAGAGATGGTTCAGTTCTATTTGATCTGGGGTCTACTTACTCTTATGTGTCATCTTATTTTGCTTCATATTTGGTTGTGCCCCGCGATTCTTTGAGTACCCATATATATGTGTCCACGCCTGTGGGGGAGGCCATTGTAGTAGATCGTGTTTATCGTTTGTGTGTGGTCGTTATTGGGGGTCTTGAGACTAGTGTAGACCTTTTTCTTCTTGATATGGTTGATTTTGATGTTATATTGGGCATGGATTGACAGACGTCTTATCACGCTGTCATGTATTGTCATGCCAAGACAGTGACCTTAGCCTTATCGAGGTGCCTCGATTATAGTAGAGGGACTCCTGGCCATTTTTCCAGCAGGGTTGTTTCTTATATGAAGGCTCAGCGTATGGTCGAGAAGGGATGTCTGACCTATTTGGCTTGTGTTAGTGATTCTAGCGCTGAGGTTCCTTCTATGGATTATGTACTTGTTGTTCATGCGTTTCCTGAGGTATTTCCTGCAGACCTGTCGGGGATGCCACTCGACAGGGATATCGACTTTTATATTGACTTAGATCTGGGCACTCAGCCCATTTCTATTCCGCCGTATCGGATGAACCCGCCAGAGTTGAAAGAATTGAAGCAACAGTTGCAGGATTTGCTTGATAAGGGTTTCATTAGGTGTCTCGCCCTGGGGTGCACCGGTGTTGTTTGTGAATAAGAAGGATGGGTCTAGAGGATGTGTATAGACTATTGGCAGTTGAACAAATTCACTATTAAGAACAAGTATCTGTTGCCGAGGATTGATGATTTGTTTGATCAGCTTCAGGGTGCCAAGGTATTTTCGAAGATTGACTTGAGATCTGGCTACCAGCAGTTGAGTATTAGGGCTTACGACGTCCATAAGATAGCTTTTCGGACGCGGTATAGGCACTATGAGTTTTTGGTGATGTCCTTTGGGTTGACTAATGCCCCCACGGCATTTATGGACTTGATGAACCGAGTGTTCAAGCCTTACCTGGATTCATTTGTGATTATGTTTATTGATGACATTTTGATATACTCCCGCAGCCGGGAGGAGCACGAGCGGCACCTCCGGATAGTGCTCCAGACTTTGAGGGACAGCCAGTTGTATGCTAAATTTTTGAAGTGCGAGTTTTTGTTGGATTCAGTCGCTTTCTTGGGTCACGTCGTGTCAGCAACGGGTATTCAGGTAGATCCTAAGAAAATTGAGGCAGTCAAAAACTGGACTAGACCCACTACAGCTACGGAGATCGGGAGTTTCTTGGGTTTGGCGGGTTATTACCGTCGGTTTGTGGAGGGGTTTTCGTCTATAGCAGCCCCGATGACCAGGTTAACCCAGAAGGGTGCCCCGTTCAGATTGCTGGACGAGTGTGAGGCGAGCTTTTAGAAGCTCAAGACAGCTCTGACTACAGCACTGGTATTGGTATTACCATCAAGTTTAGGATCTTACACGGTATATTGTGATGCCTCCCATGTTGGGCTCGGAGAGATATTGATGTAGAAAGGCAGGGTGATTACATATGTGTCTCGTCAGTTGAAGATTCATGAGAAGAATTACCTTGTTCATGACTTAGAGTTGGCATCCATTGTGAACGCGTTGAAGATTTGGAGGCACTATATTTATGGCATGTCATGTGAGGTTTTCACGGATCATCGCAGCCTTCAGTATTTGTTCAAGTAAAAGGATCTCAATTTGAGGTAGAGGAGATGGTTAGAGCTATTGAAAGACTATGATATCACTATATTGTATCATCCGGGAAAGGCCAATGTGGTGGCCGACGCATTGAGTAGGAAGGCAGTGAGTATGGGCATCCTTGCGTTCATTCTAGTCGGTGAGAGGCCGCTAGCTTCAGATATTCAAACTTTGGCGAATCAGTTTGTGAGGTTGGATATTTCAGAGCCCAGTCGTGTTCTAGCATGTACAGTCGCTCGGTCTTCCTTGTTTGAGCATATCAGAGATCGGCAGTATGATGACCCTCACTTGATGGTCCTTAGGGACACAGTTCAGCATAGTGGTGCCAAGCAGGTCACAGTTGGAGATGACGGCGTTTTGAGGATACAGGGGCGTGTATGTGTGCCTAATGTTGATGGGCTTCGTGATTTTATCCTTGAGGAGGATTATATTTCTCGGTATTCTGTTCACCCGGGCGCTGCCAAGATGTACCAGGACCTACGGCAGCATTACTGGTGGAGGAGGATGAAAAAGGATATAGTTGCTTATGTAGCTCGGTGCTTGAATTGTCAGCAGGTGAAGTATGAGCACCAGAGATCCGGTAGTTTGCTTCAGCAGATGGAGATTCCTGAGAGGAAGTGGGAGAGTATAACTATGGACTTTATTCTTGGACTCCCGCGGACTCAAAGGAAGTTCGACGTCGTGTGGGTCATTGTGGATAGGCTGACTAAGGCAGCGCACTTTATTCCGGTGGCAGTTACCTTTTCTTTGGAGCGGTTAGCAGGGATTTATATTCGGGAGATTGTCTCTCTTCACGGTGTGCCCGTGCTTATCATTTCTGATCGAGGAACGCAGTTTACCTGGCACTCTTGGAGGGCAGTACAGCGTGAGTTGGGAACACGGGTTGAGTTGAGCACAACATTTCATCCTCAGACGGACGGGCAGTCCAAGCGTACTATTCAGATCTTGGAGGACACGCTCCGCGCTTGTGTAATAGACTTCGGAGGATCGCGGGATCAGTTTTTGCCCCTCGTAGAGTTAGCCTACAGTAACAGCTACCAGTCAAGCATTCAGATGGCTCCCTATGATGCCTTATATGGTAGACGGTAGGGGTGTATAAACCGAACCGAAAAACCGCACCAAATCGAAAAGTCAAACCAAACCGATTAAGAAACCCGACTTGGTTTGGTTTGATTGGGTTTGGTATTGAGTAAAGAAAATCCGAACCAACCCGACATATAAATATATAATATTTATATATACTTTTAAGATTTTATATAGAATTTTCTTTAAAAAAATGTCTAGAAAGAGTAAGGATTCTATTGCGAGATATAAATTTTAATAGAATATGAAGTGCTCCATATTTATTGACCTTATATAATGGTTTGTATGATCACTTTCTTATCAAGTATTACTGCAATGCGTCTATCTCTTTGTTCTTCCATATTCATATCATATGTTAAGATCTATTAAATTCTTATATCTTTTTCGAATGTGAAGTGATTATTATTATTTAGGTATCATATTGATTTTTATGTTTAATTACTAAATTCGATTAACCTGAAAGTGTACATCAATGAATAATTATTGTCACGACTAAAAAATAACTATTATGTGTTACTAATAAAATTCTCCCATAAAAATATTTTAATCGATAATATGTTTGTCAATTTTTTATATTTCTACTAAATATATATTTACTTATCAAATATTTAACAAAGTAAGATTGAAATAATATTTAAGTAACGAAAAACCCGAAAACCCGACAAAACTGAACCAATCCAAATCGATATTGTTGGTTTGGTTTGTTTTTGATAAAAACCGAACCAACCCGGTCCATGTACACCCCTGGTAGACGGTGCAGGTCGCCAGTTGGATGGTTCGACCTGGGATAGACTCGGTTATTTGGTACATATCTAGTACAGGAGGCCTTGGACAAGGTCAAGATTATACAGGATCGACTTCACACAGCTCAGTCCAGGCAAAAGAGTTATGCCGACCGCAGAGTTTGAGATGTGGCATTCATGGTCGGGGAGAGGGTGTTGCTTCAGGTGTCGCCCATGAAGGGTGTCATGAGATTTGGGAAGAAGGTCAAGTTGAGCCCTAGATATATCGTACCCTTTGAGATTCTCGATAGAGTGGGAGAGGTGGCTTATAGACTTGCGTTTCCTCCAGGGTTATCCTCAGTTCATCCAGTGTTCCATGTGTCCATGCTCCGGAAGTATCATGGTTACCCGTCCCACATGTTGGACTTCAGCTCTGTCCAGTTGGACAAGGATTTGACTTATGAGGAGGATCAGGTAGCCATTCTAGACCGACAGGTTCGTCAGTTAAGGTCGAAGAGTTACCCTTCAGTTCAAGTGCAGTGGAGAGGTCATCTTGTTGAGGCTGCTACTTGGGATTCCAAGTCGGACATGCGGAGTAGATATCCCCACTTGTTCGCCAGCTCAGATACTTTTCTATGTCCATGCGAGGACGAACGTTTATTTTAGAGGTGGAGAACGCGATGACCCAAAGGGTCATCTTACGTTTTAGAATCCAATCCGATGTTTTGAGGCCTTCAAAACCTCATTTTATTTCTCCTCGATTTACGTGCATAATCGGGCCGCGACTCAGGAAAGCCTTTATGTGGAAATTTATGAAATAATAATTTTTGGGATTTAAAAGTGAATTTTAGTTGGCTTTGGTCAACATTTTGAGTAAACGAACCCGGACCCATCTTCCAACAGTCTCGGAAGGTTCGTAATAAAATATGGTATCTGGGTGTATGCTCGGAATCAAATTCCGAGGTCCCTAGCTCGAGAAATAAATTTTTGATGAAAATTGTAAGACTGAAATTCTAAGGATTCAAAGAAATTGATTAATATTTGAGCTCGTTGGTATCGGGCTCGTATTTTGGTTTCGGAACCCGGTACAGGTTTAATATAATATATAAGTCATGTTTGTGAAATTTGGTAGAAATCGGAGTTGATTTGATGTGATTCGGACGTCCGTTGAGAAGATAGTAATATTGAAATGTTCTTGAGAAATTCATGAGTTTTGGTGCTAAATCCGTAGTTCTAGGTGTTATTTTTGTAATTTGATCGCATGAGCAAGTTCGTATGATATTTTTTAGACTTGTGTGCATGTTTGGTTTGGAGTTCCGAGGGCTCAGGTGAATTTCGAATAGGCTATGGAGTGATTAGGGAACTTAGAAATTTGTTGGTGTAACTGAACATGATGCAAGCCTCTCATCTCGCAATTGCGAGTTCAGGCATCGCAATTGCGAGCATATCAGGCTACGCATTTGCATTGCGAGGCTTTTATCGAAAATGCGAATAAAGGTTGGGCCATGCAGTCTTCGCAATTGTGAGGAAATATTCGCATTTGCGAGGTAAGTGGGGAGGGGCAGTCATCGCAAATGCCAATAATCCTTCGCATTTGTGAAGTGTGTCTGGGAAAGGGATCTTCGCAATTGTGATCAAATAGTTCGCATTTGCGACAGCAGGAGAAATGCGACAGGTTCGCATTTGCGATACCTTTCTCGCATTTGCGAGCTTTGGAATTGCGAAGCTCAGGTCGCAATTGCGACATCTACAGCTGATAACTTTGGACTTAGACGGGATTTTTCATTCATTCTCCTATTTTTCAAAACCTAAACTTCAAGAGGCGATTTTCCAAAGGCTATTTCTTCCCCAAATCATAGGTAAATGATTTTTAACTCATTTCCTTTAATCCTGTACATCTTTTTACAATATTTCATCCTAGAATCTAAGGTTTTTCATGGTGCGATTGGGGATTTTTGGGTAGAACTTAGGAATTTCGAGATTGGGGATTTAGACCTCAAATTGAGGTAAGATTTCAAAACCAATTATATATCCGGGCAAGGGGTGAATGGATAATCGAGTTTTGGTCTGAATTTCGGGTTTTGACCAAGCGGACCTGGTGTCGATTTTTGACTTTTTGGGGAAAATGTTGGAAAACTTATGATTATGCATCGGGATTGGTTTATTTAGGGATAATTGATGTTGTTAAGTTGATTTTTACTAGATACGAGTTGTTCGGAGGTGGAAAATAAAGGAAAAGCGGTAATTGAGCGTTGAGTTGGCCGTCGGATTGAGGTAAGTGTGGTGTCTAACATCGACTTGAGGGATTAGGAATCCCCGACTTAATTGCTATGTGAAAATTCATGTGTGTGGCGTATAGGTAAGGTGACGAGTACCTATACGCCACCAAATTATCTGTTTAGCCTATTCCCTTCCCCGTTCCTAATATATATTGCTTTCCTGCCTTAACTTATACGTGCTTATTAGTGCTTCCATGTTTAATTGCTTCTTGTCAAATGTTGTTTTCTTTATTGAAGACATTAATTATTCCGTAGTTCATGGTATCACATTATTGGTTTAGGTGGATTTACCGGTGTCTCATGGTGCATTTTGATGGGCTCACTGTGTAGTATTAACAGATGAAGCTTCATAATTGTATAGATTTTCGTTTGCATTGGTTTGAGGCATAAATGTTATGGAGGGTTTTGAGCTAAATTGCAAAATACTTGTTCTTATTGTGTGATTGGTGATTATATGGTGGAATCGGGTTGCACGCCGCAATAGAAGGAATAAGGGTGGTGTATTGAGGAGGAATAAGGGTGAGATGTGATTGTCTGGTGGGATCGAGTTGCGGGCCGTAACAGGAGTAATAAGGTTGGACAGGTGGGATCAGGTTGTACGCCGCAACATGAGGAATAAGAGTGATATATATATTGAGGGGCAATAAGGGTGGACTGGTGGGATCGGGTTGCACGCCGCAACATTAGTAATAAGGGTGAATGTTCACAGTATTACTGATTATATGGTGGGATGGGGATGTGCGCCGCATCATTTTGTTATTTGTGTAATCTTCATATGCTGTGATATTATTCTGTAGCATTGTAACTCTCTTAAGGATTGGATATAGCTGAGTACTGGCAAGATAATTGAGTTCTATATTTACTTTTGTTGCAAGTTATTGTTCCCTTTTGTTCCGTATTTCCTCTTTTGCTTTATTATAAACTATATGCAGGTTATATTGTAAATGCCACACCGTAGCCTCGCCACTACTTCGTCGAGGTTAGGCTTGGCATTTACCAGTACATGGGGTCGGTTGTACTGATGTTGCACTCTCCGCTTTCTATGCAGATTTCGGAGCTGGTTGTGGCTGATTGAGAGGCCGGTTGCAGGCATTCATATAGGAGACCCAAGGTAGTCATGCAGGCGTCTGCAGGCCCTGGCTTCCTCTCCTATGTTCATATTTTCCTGTTTTATCTTCTTTCGAGACAAATGTACTTTTCCTTTCAGACTAATGCTTGTAGATATTCTTAGTATGTTTGTGGATTGTGACACCAGTTTCTGGGTGATAACAATTTTCGGTATTGCTAATAGTATATAGATAACCGGTTTATTATGTACTTCCGCATCTGTTTCAGTGTAATTTAGTTTGTTAAATCTTGACTATAAAAATGTAATGGGAAAAGGTGAATATGACTCTAACGTTGGCTTGCCTAGCGAGTGCGATGTTAGGCGTCATCACGGTCCCGACGGTGAAAAATCCGGGTCGTGACAAAAACGCACCCATTATGTTACTGAAAAACTTAGATCCATCAAATGGCTTATGCAATGGTACAAGGATGGTATGTAGATGTTTTGATAATAATATCGTACATGCAGAAATCATGATGGGTCAATGTACTTCCAAACATGTGTTCATTCCTAGAATTCAGCTTTCGCCTCCAGAAAATGAAAGATATCCTTTTAAATTAATCCGAAAGCAATTTTCGGTACGCTTGTGTTTTGCATTGACAATAAATAAAGAGCAAGGACAAACAATTCCAAATGTTGGACTGTATCTACCGCAACATGTTTTCTCGCACGGACAACTATATGTTACACTTTCAGGAAGAATATCATTATCCACAACAAAAGTTCTGGTCATAACGAAACAACCAAAGCGTTGAAAGGGAACATACACAAAGAATATCGTCTACCAAGAAGTCTTAGGTAAAAAATCATCGCAGTACATATTTCTATACTATAATTATTTAATTATTTTTTCTACCTAAAATGACTAAATTAAATATTTTTACAGGTTTAGATGATGTTGTCCAATCCGTTTGAATTCATAACTTATGCTAATGTAATGATATTCTCTGACATTTATATAATTCTCTCATTAATTAAATTGCATGTTCCTTTATATACATAATTTCCTAAATCATTACGTGCTATTATCAACATGTAACGCACGTTCTTAGAAACTAGTTATTATAAAAGTATGAATACAATGTCGGTTTACAAAAATAACCTTATAATATTAAGCATAATAACTCATAACAAAAGGACATAACCGAAATTCTAGATATTAACTTTATAATCCTATTAGTTTTATGATATAATACTACACATTAGGAATCCTACGTGATGAATCCCACAATCTCGCCTAACCTATCAACATTAAGTTGGCACAATTAAAAAATCTTAGTAGTTTCACGACAAATATTTCTAAGAAATAGTATTCTATAATTTCGGACATCACAAATATAGTTAGAATATAAAAACTACCAGCAAATGAAAAATTAAATTGATGTATATGCATTAGTTTATCTCCTTAGAATTTAAACATGAAAACGGTAAACACGTCAAAGAAAAGTGCTATATGACATATCTCTTATTCACGTATTTTGAAGTTCCTATTACTAATTAATTTGAAAGCGATTATAATGTCCTCTTACTAATATAACTTGATAAGATATTATATTTTTCAAATCTATTTAGAAAAAAAGAGAGTTTATATCTATCTATATTTTTTATAAATTATTATAAAAGTATGTATATAATATTGATAGACCAAAATAGCCATAAAATACTAAACAGATAAACTCATAGGGAAAGGACTTAACTCTAATAACCTATTTTTTTACTACAATACCTTCTATGTTAATCTTTTAATATTTAAAATTAGTAAAATTTTGTTTATTACATTCTTATTAAAAATATGTAGGAAGGTTTAATAAAATCAATTTCATAAGAATCCTCCATATTGGCAACAAATTCACACTCCATAATATGTCCAATACCAAGAAAACATAAAAGTGATGTTAAATTGATTGCATAAAACTTTGGAATTGAGAAAAAAATAATATTCCAACAATATATTTTTATATTATATTTGAATCGTTTTCTTACTCAAATAATATTTTTTTCTTATCAATTTTTCGTGTAATATTGAAAAATGTACCAATTATTAAACAACAACTAAGAAAATATTTAATAAAGAGAAAGAAAAATAATTCGTAAGAGTAAATAGCACTAATGATTCTACAAATATAAAGATCTAAAAGTGAAATGTCAAATCGATCTTTTTACTCTTTGAAAATAGAATTTATGGTGGATAAAAGTATAATTATGATTAAATATTCAAAAGAAGAGATGAACAATATTAAGAATATAATCAACATAAAATAAATTATTATTTTTATGTTAAGATCATATAATTAAATCTTTCAATTAAATATTTAGAAAGAAAATCCAATTCAATTAGTTTTAAATTCATCATATGAATGTAAGTATTTTTCAAGTTAAAGAAAATTCTTAGGGTACATAAACTTATTTCATAAAAAGAGCGTTAGAGATTAAAAAAATTAGATCACAAAGTAAAAAAAGTTATTGTAGTATTAAGAAATAAACGACCATACAAGCATCTGAGAAAGCACAATCAAAGCTAAATCTTGAACAAGAACAAGCTTTCAAGACTATATTATAAAGAATCGACTCTGGTATAGCGAGATTATCCTTTATAGATGCCTCCGGCGGAATCAAAATAATTTTTCTATGTCGTGCATTACTTGCAAATATCATATCAAGAGGCATGATATTGTTAGCAATAAAATAAGTGATGTATCAACAAGGATTTTATTATGGGGTCACTCATTTTAGATTTGATATACCTCTTGAAATAATTGAAATAAGCGTCACAAATATAACAAAGCAAAGAAATGGTGTTAAACTTACGGAAAGCATACTTGATAATATGGATGAAGCGCTTATGGTTAAGTGTCAAATGATCGAAACAATGCCCGGAGTTCTAGAGATATATTAAATATTAATGAACTGTTTGGTGAAAACTAATGGTTTGGAAGACGATTTCTGTCAAGTACTACTAGTAGTTCCAAAATCGACAGAAGAAGATATTGTACTACCTTGGAAAATTATACTTATGGCATAAAATAAAAAATATTCAACTGACAAGAAATATAAAATAAAAACGAATCTAGTATTCAGTGTATTCTTGCTTTGTGTCGGAAATAAATAAGAGCATCCAACAAAAGATGAATTAGGTTTTCTAGAACACTTAGTTTGTAACGACCCGACCAGTCGTTTTGAGAAGTTAAGCTCCGTTCGGTGGTGTAAGATCTTGAGAAGCTTCATATTATGTGTATCAACGTGCTTGCATGGTTGAATTCAGTTATCGGATGATTTGGAATCGAATTGGAATAAGGAATCCAGTTTTGGAAGCTTAAGCGGTGAGAATTTGGCATGTATGTGACTTTTGTGTAAATGGTTTCGGAATGAGTTTTGAATGATGTTAGCAGCTTTGCGTGGTGATTTGGGACTTAGGCGCACGTCTGAATTTAGATTTGGAGGTCCGTAGAGTAATTTGAGGCAAATCGGCGAAAGTTAGATTTTTGGCAATTTCGGCCAGTAGTGGAATTTTTAATATCGAGCCCGGAATGGGATTCCGAAAGTGGATGTACGTTCATAGTGTCATTTGTGACCTGTATATGAAATTTGAGGTCTTTCGGACGTGATTTGATAGGTTTCGGCATCGGTTGTAGAAGTTTGAAGTTTCAAGTTCATTAAACTTGAATTGGTGTAGAGTTCATGTTTTTGTTATTGTTTGATGTAATTTTGAGGGCTCCATTGAATTTGTATGGTATTTTAGGACTTGATGGAACCTTTGGTTGAGGTTCCAGAGGGCTCGGGTGTATTTTTGGGATGAGTTTTGAGCGAGTTCGAGCATTTCCGGAACTCTGGTGTTGTTATGGTGCTTTGAAAATGCGGACCACAGCAGAATTTCACGGACAACAGAAGGAGGGGTGCGGACCGCATAATTTTGTCGTGGCCGCACTCCGAGGGAAGTTCCACAGATCCACTGGTCCAACTTCGGAAGCCAATATATTTTGATCTACAAGAAATTTTGAGATAATCTTAAAAGTAAAAGTTGTAGCCCTTCGTATCTAGTTTCCAGAAAGATAAAGAAATAATAATTTAGATATCTGTAGAGAAAGTTATGGCTAAAATACTAAAGCCTGACAGTGCAGCCACTAAAAGGTACGGCAGCACCATTTTTATGTGACCGCAGGAGCTGGGATGTGCGGCCACACTTGGAATTGTGTGGACCACACTGTGGGAATTTAGAGGATGCACTATTTAACATTTTGGACCTAGGTAGCTAGGTTTGTGTCGATTTTTCGTGGGTTTTTCAAGAAATTTATCGGGGTAAGTGATTCTAACTCCGATTTGGTTAATATACATGAATATATCAATGATATCATCTGATTAGTACTTTGAGGTGAAAATTTGGGGATAATGTTAGAAACTTCATAAAATAAATTTTTGGGATTTGAATGTCGATTCGAAGTCGGATTTGAGTGAAACTAGTATGGTTGGATGATAACTAGGGATTTTAGCTTATTATTTGCTTTCTTTTGCTTAAGTTTTGGGTCAAAATTGCGTTAAGTTATTCCCGCAAACTTACTTAAGGTGCTTACTTGCAGGTTTTGGTCAAAATGAGCAAAGAAGCCTAAATAAACTCAAAAAGGAGCTAAACTTGCACAAGCCCAAAGGATGGAACTGAGCGCGGACAGCGGTGATATTACGCGACAACGTAAGTACCTTCGCTGAGGCGGCCACAAATACGCGGTCCGAGAAATTAAGGTTCAGAGAAGCTGCAGGCAAGTGCAAATACTCCCGCTCACCGCGTTATAAAAGCGCGGCCGCAAAACTTGTGGCGCGACTGCGACACGATTTACGCTGACAACATTGATTGAGATTCAATGAGTTTGCAATATTGGCTCAAACAAAGAACGCAGCCCGTGTCTAAATTACACGGCCGCGTAGTTACCGGACGCGGACGCGGTGGAAATTCCACTGGGAGCGAGATAAGAGGTTCAGGGATTTGCAAGTAAAGAGAAACTAAGGAATGTGGTCCGTGAACATTTTGCGTGGCCGCGATTAAAGCTAACGCAGATGAAACTGTATTTACCAGGTCCGCAAAAAAGACTCCAGTCCAGAGCCAAATGAAGAAAAACACGGACCGCGCTCGTTATTACGCGGCCACAAAACTGCAAGCGCGAAGGAGCTCAATTCTACGTTGACAGCAAGATCTTTGTAAGGGCATTTTTGTCCAGTAATTTCAGTTGTGTATAAATAGATCTTTTTCACATTTTTAGGTTAAGTTTTGAATTAGGGAGCTCGTGAACAGCCGTATTTTACCACTTTGAGTAATTTTAGAGTAGATTTAGCTTACATCTTTAGATTTTCTTCTTGTAATTGACTTTTATGGCTTATATTACATCTTCATCTTTAATTTCTACCATTACTATGGGCAGCTAGACCCCATAGCTAGGGTTGTGACCCAACCCTAGTGTGGGTATTAATGGGTCTTTAATTTTAGGGCTTAATTATTTATGGGTTAGTGATGTTTAGCTTATTTCATGCTTTAATTGTAGAATTGATGGTTGCAAATACCGATTCATGCCTTTTTGACTTAGGCTCTTCTTGAGAAAGAGGGCCCAAGTCTAGGTAAATTAGGCTAACAAGAAATTGGGGTGAATTCAAGAGATTGATAGCCCCAATTAAAGGGTTAAGCCTAGAGATAGTAATACCCGGCTTGAGCCGATTTCACTTGCATTGAATGAACACTTATTTGTGCTTGAGAAAGCCAAATCGGGCAAAGTCACTAAAACTATTGAGAGTTATAGAGTGAGTTATTAAGTGTGAAGTTTATATCACGACCCCAATCATAACAAGCTAGGCCTAGATTCTCGACCCCATTAGATACTCACCTAGGCGGAAGTCACTCCCCTAGTGCTTTTTTATCATCTGGACAACTCTTCTAAAAATGTTGTTCTTAGATAATTTTCAGCAATCAATAGCATTAAAATTAGAATAGAAACAAAACTCAACCATGGTTAGAAGTGCAATTAGAAACAACACGCACAACTAGATTAGGTAGAAACCCAACTCCCAACCAATATTAACTCCCTGTGGAAATCGATCTCGTCCTTTCGAGTAAAACTGCATCGACAACTCCTCGCTACTTTATAGTAGTGTAGGATTGGAACCGATAACTTTTTGGCGCCGCTGCCGGGGAGTTAAACGATTTTGGCTATCTATCTGACTAGTTGTGCGTCTTGTTTTTCTTTCCTTCTATTTTACTAACTTTTGAGTGTTAATCACTTTAGGTACAAAATGGTTGATCCTCTCGGCAATGTTATTCCGAGGGAGGAGGTAGATGATAACGGTGAGGATGAGGTTCATCTAGTAACTCAATCTCAAATAAGAGGCCGCCAAGCCAATGAGAAAATTCCAGACCCTCCCCCACCTCCTCCACGGGCAGCTCATCGGGTGCTTCCCAATGAAGGTTACGCCAGTGCGATTGTCCCATCCTGAATCCAGGCAGGCAATTTTCAGATTACAAATGTTATGTTGACCTTATTGGAGAAATGAGGGTTCTTCACAGGCGCTCCCATCAGAATGCTTATAAACATCTAAAGGGCTTTGTAGATACCTGTTGGGGAAGCAAACAGACAAACGTGTCGGAGCATGCATTGAGACTGAGATTGTTTCCTTTTTCACTCAGAGGGAAAGATTTGGACTGGCTCGAAAGGCTCCCCAACCATTCCATCACTACGTGGGATGAGTTGGCGGACAAGTTTATAGACAAGTTTTTCTCACCGGGACATATGGCAACATTAAGGGATGAGATCTTAGCCTTCAAACATGAACCTAATGAAACTCTTCATGAAATTTGGGAGAGATATAAAACTATGGTCAAGGAATGCCCCAATAATTACATGACTGAAGTAATGATCCAACAGACATCCTTTCGGGGTATAAACACGACCAATCAATGTGTAGTAAACCAGTTAGCAGGGGGAAATTTTATGAAGCTGCCTTATGACGAGGCTTGTGACATACTTGATGAAATGGCTGACACTTCTTCAGCTTGGCAAAGTCGGGCGAATGTTCCTCAAGGTGACCTGAATGTAATCAACCTTCACAAGGAACTCCAAGACCACGGACAAGCCAAAGCTGAATTGACAACTACTATGAATCAGGTAGCAAAAGCACAGCTTCAGCAAGTTCAAGGAACAAGACAAGTAAATGCAATGGAAGGGGTGAATTTAATGGTTAACAAGAGGAGGAAGCATGGTCAGCAAGTGCAAAGCAATCAAGATCAATACGAACAAAGTGATAGTGGTTTCAACCAAGAGATTCTTATGATGACCAAAGCGAGTAGGTCTTGTATGCAAACAACTACCAAGGACAACAGAGCAATTCTCCAAACCAACAATGGAGATCACAAGGCAACAATCCAAACTGGAGCAATCAAGGTCAAGGAAATTGGAGCAATAGCAACAACAACAACTCTAACAATTGGAGGAACAACAACCAGAACTGGGGGAATCAAGGAAACAACAATAGCAATTGGAATGGAAACAACAACAACAATTGAGAAGGAAATGAAAATCGGGCTTTCAAAGGCCCCCGATGTTTCAACAACCCAACAATCCACCTCCATATCAATCTCAAGGTCAAAGTACTTCAAATAATGAGATGGGGCGGATAAAGTGTATGTTTAAACAAATGATGGAAAGGAATGTCGATTCCGATTCTCAAATTGCCTTCCACACTACTTACATCCGTAACCTAGAAGTTCAAATGGGTCAAATATCACAACCATTGAAAACTCACTCTAAGGGGTCTCTACCAAGTGACACGGTAGAAAACCCGAAGGGCGGGAACAATACAGGCCATGCCATGGCGGTGACCACTAGGAGCGGTATAGGTGGAGATGCAAGTACCTCCAATAAAAAGAAAGTTGTGAGTGATGATGTTGTGTTGCAAAATGATGATTATCCAATAGTTGATGATCAAGTGAGTGAAGAGAATTTGAATGAGGAAGTGAACAGAATTTGAATGGGGAAGTGAAGATCGATATTCATGACAACGAGGAGGAGATTCAAAATGACGTGAACTCGTCTAGGGAACATGTAATAGACATGCCGGAAATGGTAGTGCAAAAATCCAAGGCTCCTTTGCCAAGGACTCCCCCGCCTTATCCTCAAATACTTGCAAAGCAAAAGAATGAAAACCAATTCAAAAAGTTTATGGAGATGATGAAAAGCTTGTCAATCAATGTGCCCTTGGTGGAAGCTCTTGAGCAAATGCCGGGATATGCCAAGTTTATGAAAGACTTGGTGACTAAAAAGAGATCTATGGATTGAGAGACCATCAAAATGACTCATCAAGTTAGTGCAATTGTGCACTCGATGGATCCAAAGCTTGAAGATCCCGACGCATTTACCATTCCTTGTACTATTGAGAGTGCGGATTTTGAAAAGGCTTTGTGTGATTTGGGATCAAGTATAAATTTGATGCCTTACTCCGTATTCAAGACTTTGGGTATTGGTCAAAAAAGGGCGACTTCAATGAGATTGCAAATGGCGGATAGAACAATGAAGAGGCCTCTTGGTATTATTGATGATGTTCTTGTACGAGTCGACAAGTTTATTTTACCCGCTGATTTTGTGATTCTCGATTGCAAAGTCGACTATGAGGTGCCTATAATCTTGGGAAGGCCTTTCTTGGCAACAGGGAAGGCTTTGGCTGATGTGGAAGCAGAGGAGCTCACCTTCCGGGTGGGCGATGAAAAGGTTGTACTCCGCGTGTGCAAAAATCAATGAGGCAGCCGGATAGTAATGAAGTTTGCTCTTCTGTGGTCCTCATAACGAAGGTGATCGTTGATGAAACAAGTGTAATGATCAATGTGGAAGATCCTACGGAAGTTGTATTGTTGAACCATGAGGATGAGGAAAGGGATGGCTTAGCTGAATGTGCTAATGCATTGCAAGGAATGGGATCCTATTCTTATGGACCCCGTAAACTTTCCTTGGACTTGGAAAACCGGAAGACTCCACCAAAAAAGCCCTCGATCGAGGAGCCACCAACATTGGAGTTGAAGCCTCTACCCTCTCACCTCAGGTATGAATTCTTAGGCCCATCTTCAACATTACCCGTTATTCTTTCTGCTTGCTTAACCAAAGTGCAGGTATATTCCACTCTTGAGGTGCTACAAAGAAGAACAAGGCAATTTGATGGACCTTAGCTGACATTCGGGGTATAAGCACCGCCTTTTACATGCATAAAATTAAACTTGAGGATGATTCAAAATCGTCCGTGGAACATCAACGAAGGTTGAACGAGGCTATGCAATAGGTCGTCAAAAAGAAAATAATCAAATGGCTTGATGCAGAGGTGGTATATCCTATTTAGTATAGTGCATGGACTTCACCGATGCAGTGTGTGACGAAAAGGGTGGGTATGACCGTTGTAACAAATGAGAAAAATTAGTTGATCCCTACCAGTGTTATACCCCATATTTTCGTACCTGAGAGTACGTCGTAAGTCAATTGACGTAATTTGAGAAATAATATTATATTTGGAAGTATGTAAAGTAAGTTAATTATGTTACCTTGGAGGTTACAAATATTTAAGATCTTGAATAACGAGTACCAAGAGGGTTGGAAATCTTAGAAGCTAAACCAATTGAAGAAAATAAGTTTCGTCGAAAGTCGACGAGTTTGGAATGTTATAACATGTACTTTTGGGTGAGACTATGGTTCATTACATGATAAGGAGGTTATTCTATGAGATATTTTTTTTGTATGATAGTCGTGTGCTACGTTTTGAAGTCAAGTAAGTTGTGGAACAAAAGTTGGCAAAGGTCTTCACAAATTACATTCATAATGTGCTGAAAATTAGGTCAAATGTAACCGAGATTTTTTCCCAATATTCTTGGAATTATTGGATGATATACCAACCAAATTTAACATCTATGAGTCTAGTTTCCAACTCATTAAACCGTTCATATATACGACGTCACAGTAGACAGATATTCACATTTTAGTGAAACTGTGCCAAACAGCTCTCTATGGGACCCACATAGGCGGTTTAGATATGTTGATATGTATAAGTCGCCTCAACCCCCGTTCTAACTCGTTTATTTTCAGTATCTTGATACCCTATACACCTTAAAACACTCTCTCAAGCTCATGATCCAATACCCAACCAAAGGGCAAACAACACAAAGCAAGTGTCGGGAATTCCATCGCGCTAGTAAGTTTCTTGTTCTTCTTGTTGTTGCTGATTTTTGGGTGGTTCCAGCTCGTGTGGGAGGTTTTTATAAGTGTTTTATGTTCTGTAAAATACTCTACCATGGTTTTCATATCAACCCTAGGTTATTTCAAGTCTTGCAAATGGATTACACCATATTTCAACATCAAAAGTTAGTTCTAGTTAAGAATAACACTTCTTTGAGGTTGTGTTGTCATTGAGGATAGTTGTGGGTTGTGTTTTGCTGAAATTTAAAGATTTTTATACTGTTTAAGGTGAGTATAACAGTCTAATAATTGTGCTTAAGCTTTCTTGTATGTTTGTTAAGTTGTTAGGATAATAAACTACAAGATAATACTTGAATTAGCTTAAGTCACTTCTAAGGTGTTGTATTGCCATTGAGGGATGTTGTAAGCTAAATATAGCTTGGATTTCAACTTGAAGCTACTGTAGGAGGTATGTATATTGTGTTCTTGCAGGTTCTTAAGGTTATCTTGATGTTTATTAAGTTAAATGGTTGGAGACATGAACTAGTGAATTAAGTTGCAAATTGAAGAAAGTTGGAGTTGTGGATTGTTCCGTTGTTATAAATATATGGTATAAGGATGGAATCATTGATGAATTACTTCATTATCATATTAATGATTTTCTTAAATTAATGTGAGAAGTCTACAATGGGTGATATGGGTTATATGGATTTCGATCGAGGTTGCCGCTCAAAATGATTGTTGAACTAATCGGAGAGCTTATTATGAATTATATTGTTATTGTTTGGGATGTTTGGTGACTTTTGATAACATATGGGATATAGTAAAAATAGGGGAGGTGCTGTCCGTTTTCTTGTAGAATATTGGGTTTGAAATATGAGAGTTACAATGCTTATATGATGACGACGAAGCTGGGTTACTCATTGTAGACGTAAGAAGATCATATTGAGCTTTGTTGACGATTGGAGAGAAGATTGTAAAGGTATGTTAAGTCACTTCCTTCTTTCTTTTGGCATGACATAAAGTGAAAAGAACGTACACGATACGCTATTTCATAACGAATCTACTCCTAGCGACTAAGGTTGTCCATGTTGTTCTTTTCTTATAAAGTTATCTTAATAAAGTATGTATGATCCTTGATAGTGAAGCTCATATTCACGGTATGATGTCCATAATGTTAATAGAATGTGCAACTACCTTACGTCACTCCAAAAGGTTTAGAGCGTGATTTCACGAGTCCAGCATGCATTATATATAGTATCTATTTTACTCTACTGAGCCGCGCTATAGTCGGCCGAGTATGGCACCTATTGTGCAACCACTGATCAGTTGGGTTTATGGAGCTCCACATGGCCGGTACAATTCTACCGAGCCTTATGATGGCTGGGTATGTTTTTACCGAGTCCTCTACGAGGCTGGGTATGATATGATGATGATGATGCCCACAAAGGCGGATGTTTTTAATAGGCACTCAGATGCTACAGGTTGTATCTCCTACATCTCTTTATATTACTGTTCTTAGTTATGCTATTCTACCTTACATACTCACCTTCATTCGTACTGACATCCCTTTTGCTTAGGGACGCTGCGTATCATGCCTGCATGTCCCTATTGACAGGTTGACAGTCCTCCTAGTAGACTATCAGCTCAGTGGAAGGTGTTGCTGCACTCTACTTGCTTCGGAGTTGCCTATTTGGTCAGTGTGATTGGGACATGCATTGACTGGTATGGTGGGGCCCTTTCCCGGGTTTTTGGATGTTTATGTACTCATAGAGGCTTGTAGAAAAATATCAAGTATATGGATAATTGTATGGCCTTGTCGGCCTATGTTTTGAGTTTACAAATGGTCATGTCAGCCTTATAGGTGCGTATGTCACATGTATAAGTTTCTATATCATGTTAGGTCGTCTTATGTCTAGAATTCCCTTATGTTTTATTTCGATTATGTCATGATGACCATTTTGGTACATTTACCCGTGGTAGTATGATAAGAAAGATATGTTATGTTTGTACTCGGTTGAGTAAGGTACCGGGTTCCCGTTGCGGCCCATAGGTTGGGTCGTGACAAAAGTGGTATCAGAGCAGTTCTGTCCTAAGGATGTCTACAAGCGGTGTCTAGTAGAGTCTTTTTTATGGGTGTGTTGTACACCACACTTATAAGCAGTAGGATACATGGCATTTAGGACTGTCACTCTTTTTTCTTACTCTAGATCGTGTGGTAGAGCTCAGTCGTAATAACTCAATTTCCTAAATTCTATCTTATTCATAATACGATGATGCATACGTCTAGAAAGACGATTGGTAAGAGGTTGCATGTAGCTGTGAATGAGTTGAGTCAGACGAACTTGATTTTGCACGATGCTTATGATCAGTAAATATAAGGTATTCAGTAGATCATGTGTGTACTAAGACGGGTAAGCCTCTTGATAAGGAGCCCTAAGGCAAATAAGATATATCCACCCCTATGGTGAAAGGCAATGATAGATTCAGAAGATAGATACAAGTTTCAACAAGTAAAAGAAATAAGATGAAGAAGGGTATGAGGAGCCCAGTTAATGAAGATTGTCAGTATTTACGATTCAAGCAGAGAAATACAAGCATTTTAAATTACCTACAATTGTAACAGAGGTATGTACAATTGGCCACACCCGCCTTAGTTATGCTCCATGGGAGCCAACATATACAGTTAAGAGAAGAAAGGGATATCAGGATCGAGTTAGGGTTGAAGTAACCCAAAATGGTGGATGATTATTATCATTAGCTAACATTTCCAAAAGATAGTGCAAACGTAGTAATAAATCTCCTTGCGAGACATCCAGATGGTGCACTTTATAATAGAACAGTCAGATATGAATACTAGAATGTTGAGAAATTTTAGAATATATGCAGTGGAATCCTAGAAGGGATAAATATTCATCATGACTCCTGCCCCTAGTAAAAAAAAAAGAGAGAATTTTAGGCGTTCCAAAGAACCAGTGAGATGAAGCAGGGGGAGCTAAAAGTTAAGGAACGTTTTGTTGGAGTTTTCAGAATAAAGTGATAGACATAAATATTAGCATGGAAAAAAAGAGTTAATAATAAAGCATTATGAGTAAGATGTGATACAAGGATGAAAATAGTAGAAAAAATGACAGTATTACCGAATATAGTCAAAGTAAGGAAAAGACGAGAGGTAACAGTCCTTGGGGCAACATAAGATCATAGGCCATAAAGTCACATCCTCATTTCGAGAAATAAGTTTGTGACTCTAAAGTAATTGCCAAAGGGAAAAGTTAGACCCCAGAGTAATAGAAATCAGTATGGGCTGGTGAACAAGATAAACTAAACATGAATTAAGGATCGAGGGAATTGGTAATAGTTGGCATCGTGAGAATTTCAGAGACCGTGTTTGGACAATAATAGAATGGAAAACAGAAGAATAACCTTTAAAGGTCATTCAAGACGCCGCTTTCCTAAAGCAAGAACTATGAGCAGAGTTAAGTTTAAGGAACTAAATGTACCAGTTACACCAGGTGTCACCCTTGTGCATAAGAAATTCAATTATCCTTGGTGTAGAAGGGTTACCACAAGGCGAGTGATATCTCAGTTAAGATGTGGATGCCAAATATGAAGAGGTAAATATCGAATGGTAAAGGAAGAATGTGGTAAAAAGCTGAAAGGAATGATATTGCATTTATTCAAATCTTACAGATATAATATGACTCCAGAACATTATGCAAGCATGATGTTGGGCAGAATCAATAAGGGTTTTGCACTCTATGATATTGTTAAATAAGTGGGAATGAACACTTGATACATAAGGATCTCGTACGAGAGGTAAGTTAAGGCAAATTAAGAGGGTTACATAAAATACATATATGAGAGTGGACCAACGGGTAGTCTGTAGTTGATTCAGGAAGAGCCTAGTTTTGGCTAGATAGGAGGATACAGACAAATCAATAGATCATGCAAGATAAACGTATTTAGTCTCTCAAATACGACATCGTAATCCTCAAGAAATATTCAGATAGGAGTTGGGGTAGTAGAATAGTAGAAGGTACAAAATAAGTATTACGGAAACAAAAAGGAGTTCCACTAGGGAGACAACTGAAATTTCAATTCAGAAGCAACACTACGAGCAAAAGGGTGCGAAGGTAAGTAACTAAGGATAATGATAGGCGAGTAATAACATCAGAAATACCGTGGGGTATACAATGTAATAAGCTCGCAGCTTTACAAGAGTCAGAGGGTCTTCCCTAAGTACTATAACGAAAGACCAACTGAGGAAATAAGGAAGAAGGCTTCAACATAAGAATAGTGACCCAAATAAGAAATGGTCTTGTAACAGTAGTCTCACTATAATATTGTATGCACTCCATAAGTAAGTGGAACCTATCGTGGATAATGAATGGGAAGAAGAAAAGCAAATCAAGAGTTGATAATTGAGATCATATGAGATACACGGAACTCCAGTATTCATGGGCATTAAGATATGCCAAGTATCCATACAACAAGTGGCAGAACAGCCAGGAAAAGTAATTGCTTATATTTAAAGTCGACTGGGAAGGCATGAAAGGAAATCTACGGTGCTAGCATGTTAAAAGGAAGGTTGCATGTAGTATAAATAGATATGTGTAGTCACAAGCTAAAGTATGGTAGAGCAACATAATTTTAGCTAGATGGGAGTAAGGATAAGAAAAGGTGAATGAGAAGGTAACGAGAATAGGTAAGGCCTCGGGATTAAACCCATCACAACAAGAGAGTTGATGGTTTCCACAAAGTTATAAAAAGCTCAGTATAGCATGAGTGAACTCAAAGGAGCTTAAAACTAGGAGCATTTAGAAGAGATAGAATGCTACCCTGGTAGTAAAGTAAGGGTGTAACTGTGATAAATGATAAGAGGATGACGTTTAGGCCTTTCATTGAGTAATGATTTTGAGAACAAGTATTTCATGAACTGCACAGCATTAGAATACCCCCATAGGATGAATCACATTGGGATTCTATGAAATACAACTATTGGAGTATAGTATCATCCCTAAGTGGATCAGGAAAATCAGTTCAGATGTTCCCTGATGAGACGTGAGCCCTAGGGATGATATATTACATAAGAGGTTTCAAGTCATCAGTGGTAGATTATAAATCAACATAAAGGTGAATCAATAATAGATGGATGAAAGTTACAAATATGAGATGAGATTAGGCTGTCATTATTAAGATGAACAGTAATAATGAAGCACTAAATGGCTTAAATTTATACATATAGGATAAGCCGTGAGAGAGTAACCTAGAGTTGGGTGGCATACCTCGATAATAATAAATCGAAGTAAGAGTTATGGTATAGTATGACCGACCTAGTTGTGGTAAATCCATAAGCATAGATAACTAAGCCTATGAAACAAGATATAGCAATAGTCGTAAGTTCAAGAAATTACCAAGCAAAGAACTTTAGTATATCTATAGATGCCCAGAGAGACAACTTGTCATAGTACTATATATGTTCACAATGTGAAGCCTAGAGATTGGTTAAAAGCTAACGAGAAAAAAAGGAGATAAGAGTCACTTTGGTTCACATTCAAGGTTAGAATCATACAGGTTGCATGAAAGAAGATAGAAACAGTTACGAGATTGCAAGAATTTCGTCCACAAGTCGTGGAGTGAGAAAGAGGCCTAAAGGGGGAATGCCCTAGCCTTTGAATTTATTCACCGAACAACTCCTTGGATGGAAAAGGAAATATTAAAGTATTCATAAGAGCTATTTCTTAAGAGAAGGATAAGTGCATTAGTCAATATACGAGGACGAATGTTCCAAAGAGGGGAATGATGTTACACCCCATGTTTTCGTACGTGAGAGTACGTCGTAAGTCAATTGACGTAATATGAGAAGTAAGATTATATTTGGAAGTATATAAAGTAATTTAATCATGTTACCTTGGAGATAAAAAATTTTAAAATCTTGAATAATGAGTACCAAGAGGGTTGGAAATCTTAGAAGCTAAACCAATTGAAGAAAATAAGTTTTGTCGAAAGTCAACGAGTTTGGAATGTTATAACATGTACTTTTGGGTGATACTATGGTTCATTACATGATAAGGAGGTTATTCTATGAGATATTTTTGTTTTATGATAGTCGTGTGCTACGTTTTGAAGTCAAGTAAGTTTTGGAACAAAAGTTGGCAAAGGTCTTCACAAATTACATTCATAATATGCTGAATATTAGGTCAAATGTAACTGCGATTTTCTCCAAATATTATTAGAATTATTGGCTGATTTACCAACCAAATTGAATATCTATGAGTCTAGTTTCCAACACATTAAACCGTTCGTCTATACGACGTCGGAGTAGAGAGATATTCACGTTTTAGTGAGACTGCCCAAGCAGCTCTCTATGGGACCCACATAGGCGGTTTAGATATGTTGATATGTATAAGTCACCTCAACCCACGTTTTAACTCATTTATTTTCAGTATCTTCAGACCCTATACACCTTAAAAAACTCTATCAAGTTTCTCTCATTATCCAAGACCCAACTAAAGGGCAAACAACACAAAGCAAGTGTCGGGAATTCCATCGCGCTAGTAAGTTTCTTGTTCTTCTTGTTGTTACTGATTTTTGGGTGGTTCCAGCTCGTGTGGGAGGTTGTTTTAAGTGGTTTATATTCTGTAAATACTCTACCATGGGTTTCGTATCAACCCTAGTTTATTTCAAGTCTTGCAAATGGATTACACCATATTTCAACATCAAAAGTTTGTTCTAGTTAAGAATAACACTTCTTTGAGGTTGTGTTGTCATTGAGGATAGTTGTGGGATGTGTTTTGCTGAAATTTAAAAAATTTGATACTGTTTAAGGTGAGTATAACAGCCTACTAATTGTGCTTAAGCTTTCTTGCATGTTGGTTAAGTTGTTAGTATAATAAACTACAAGATAATATTTGAATTAGCTTAAGTCACTTCTAAGGTGTTGTATTGCCATTGAAGGATCTTGTGAGCTAAATATAAATTGGATTTCAACTTGAAGCTACTGTAGGATGTATGTATATTTTGTTCTTGCAAGTGCTTAAGGTTATCTTGATGTTGATTAAGTTAAATGGTTGGAGACATGAACTAGTGAATTAAGTTGCAAATTGAAGAAAGTTGGAGTTGTGGATTGTTTCCTTTGTTATAAATATATGGTATAAGGATGTAATCATTGATGAATTACTTCATTATCATATTAATTATGTTCTTAATTTAATGTAAGAAGTCTATGATGGGTGATATGGGTTATACGGATTTCGATCGAGGTTGCCGCTCAAAATGATTGTTGAACTAATCGGAGAGCTTATTGTGAATTATATTGTTGTTGTTTGAGCTGTTTGGTGACTTTTGGTAACATATGGTATGTAGTAAAAATAAGGGAGGTGTTGTCCGTTTTCTTTTAGAATATTGGGTTTGAAATATGAGAGTTACAATGCTTATATGATGAAGACGAAGTCGGGTTACTCATTGTAGACGTAAGAAGATCATATTGAGCTTTGTTGACGATTGGAGAGAAGATTTCAAAGGTATGTTAAGTCACTTCTTTCTTTCTTTTGGCATGATCTAAAGTGAAACGAATGTACACGATACGCTATTTCATAACGAATCTACTCCTAGCGACTAAGGTTGTCCATGTTGTTCTTTTCTTATAAAGTTATCTTAAGGAAGTATGTATGATCATTGAGTCCTAGTGAAGCTCATATTCACGGTATGATGCCCATAATGTTAATAGAATGTGCAACTACCTTACGTCACTCCAAAAGATTTAGAGCATGATTTCACGAGTCCAACATGCATTATATATAGTATCTATTTTACTATGCCGAGCCGCGCTATAGTCAGCCGGGTATGGCACCTATTGTGAAACCACTAATTAGTTGGGTTTACGGAGCTCCACGTGGCCGAGTACGATTCTACCGAGCCTTATGATGGCCGGGTAGGTTTTTATCGAGTCCTTTATGAGGTCGGGTATGATATGATGATGATGATGATGCCCACAGAGGGGCATGTTTATTAAAGATTTTATATATATATATGTATCACGCATTTCATGTCATTATCTCTCAGAGGCACTCAGATGCTACAGGTTGTATCTCCTACATCTCTTTACATTATTGTTCTTAGTTATGTTATTCTGCTTTACATACTCAGAACTTTATTCGTATTGACGTCCCTTTTGCTTGGGGACGCTGCGTTTCATGCCCGCAGGTCCCTATAGACAGGTTGACAGTCCTCCTAGTAGGCTATCAGCTCAGTGGAAGGTGTTGTTGCACTCCACTTGCTCCGGAGTTGCCTATTTAGTCAGTATGATTGGGACATGCATTGACTGGTATGGCGGGGCCATGTCCCGACCTTTTGGATGTTTATGTACTCTTACAGGCTTGTAGACAAATTTCAGGTATATGGATACTTGTATGGCCTTGTCGGCCTATGTTTTGAGTTTACAAATGGTCATGTGAGCCTTATACGCGCGTATGTCACATGTATAAGTTTCTATATCATGTTAGGTCGTCATATGTCTAGCATTCCCTTATGTTTTATTTCGATTATGTCATGATGACCATTTTGGCACATTTACCTGTGGTAGTATGATAAGAAAGATATGTTATGTTGGTACTCGGTTGAGTAAGGTATCGGGTGCCCGTCGTGGCCCATAGATTGGGTCGTGACAACCAGGACCGTAACCGGATGGCGGGTACGCTTGGAATACCGAAATTTGAACAAAGTGACTCGCACGGATCATTTTCCATTTCCCTTTCTTGATCAAATGTTAGACAAACTTGCCGGCGTGCCTTCTATTGTTTCTTGGATGGGTACTCAGGGTACAACCAGATCCTCATATCCCCGGAAGACCAAGAGAAAACTACCTTCACATACCCATATGGAACATTTGCGTTCTCACGGATGTCGTTTGGATTGTGTAATGCACCTGCTACCTTTCAGCGGTGCATGATGGCTATATTTACGGACATGGTGGAGAACTTCCTCGAAGTCTTTATGGATGATCTTAGTGGTTTTGGGGTCTCATTTGAAGAATTTTTGGAAAATCTTGACAAGGTTCTAGCCCGATGTGAAGAGACAAATCTTGTGCTTAATTGAGAAAAATGCCACTTTATGGTCGAGGAGGGCATTTTCCTTGGCCATAAGATCTCAAAGAATTGAATAGAAGTGGACAAGGCAAATATAGAAGTGATTTCAAAGCTACATCCTCCTACTTCCATCAAGGGAGTTAGGAGCTTTCTTGGGCACGTGGGGTTCTACCGAAGGTTCATCAAAGACATTTCCAAAGTGGTGAATCCCTTGTGCAAGCTACTAGAAAAGGATGCAAAGTTTGTGTTCAATGAAGAGTGCATGAAAGCTTTTGAGCTCTTGAAGTATAAATTGACAACCACTCCAATCATTACCGCTCCCAATTAGAGCTCTCCCTTTGAGCTCATATGCGATGCAAGTGACGTTGCGGTAGGAGCGATTTTGGGACAAAGGGTGAGCAAGATATTTCATCCGATGTACTATGCAAGCAAAGCAATGAACGATGACCAGGTTAATTATACAGTCATGGAGAAAGAGTTCTTAGCAATTGTGTTCTCCGTGGAGAAATTTAGGCCTTACCTCATGGGTGCCAAAGTGATTGTTCACACCGATCACGCGGCACTCCGGTACTTGATGACCAAAAAGGTCTCGAAATCTAGGTTGATGAGATGGGTTTTTTTGCTTCAAGAGTTTGACCTCAAGATCATTGATAGAAAAGGAAGTGAAAATTAGGTAGCGGATCATTTGTCTCGCTTAGAAGAGGAAGGAGGCCCAAAGATGGTCTTGAAATTAATGATGCATTCCTGGATGAGCAACTCCTTTAGGTTTCTTTGCATGGTATGACTTGGTTCGCAGATGTTGCTAATTTCCTTGTTGTCGGCATTGTCCCGTGCGAGCTCTCTTCTAAACAAAGAAAGAAACTCAAGTGATACAGTTTGGATTATTATTGGGATGAGCCCTATTTGTTCAAGATTTGCAATGATGGGGTGATTCGTAGATGTGTCCCAGAGGAGGAGAAAATGAGTATACTTTATGTTTGTCATTCCTCGCCCTACGTTGATCATCATGATGGGGCGAGAACTGATTCTGAGGTTCTTAGTTGTGGATTCTATTGGCCAACCCTATATAAAGATGCAAGTGCCCTTGTCAAGAGGTGTGATGAATGGCAGAGAGCTGGGGGAATATCAAAGAAGGATGAAATGCCTCTCACCGTTATTCTTGAAGTTGACATTCTTGACGTGTGGGGCATAGACTTCATGGGGCTTTTGTGAGTTTGTGTGGCAACACTTACATTCTGGTGGCGGTTGATTATGTTTCCAAGTGGGTGGAAGCCGTGGTTTTGCACAAAAATGAGGCCTGAAGTGTGGTGGCGTTCCTCAAGAAAAATATCTTCACACGGTTTGGTACTCCTCGAGCAATCATCAGTGATGGTGGGTATCATTTCTGCAATAGGCATTTGACACTTTTCTTTCAAAGTACAATGTCAATCACAAGGTATCAACTCCTTATCACCCCCAAGCTAGTGGACAAGTGGAGGTCTCAAACAAGGAATCAAAGGCATATTAGCAAAAACTGTGAATGCAAATAGAGCGGATTGGTCAAAGAAGCTCGATGATGCGTTGCGGGCTTATAGGACTGCATTTAAGACTCCAATCGGTATGTCTCCATATTGGTTGGTGTTTGGAAAAGCATGTCATTTGTCGGTTGAGCTAGAACATAAATCCATATGGGCCTTGAAGAGGTTAAATCTTGAGTGGGATGTTGCAGCAAATCTCCGTGTGGAACAACTCAATGAGCTAGATGAATTCTGGTTTCATGCCTATTCAAGCTCATCATTGTACAAGGAGAAGATGAAATACTTGCACAACAAATATGCCCGAAGCAAGGAATTCAAAGAGGGTGATTTGGTACTTCTTTTCAACTCCCGATTACATCTGTTTCCGGGAAATTGTAAGTCCAAATGGAGTGGCCCCTTTGAATTAGTGCATGTAACACATTTTGGTACTCTTGACTTGAAGAACAAAAATGGTGAAATCTTTCGGGTTAATAGGCACAGTGTGAAGCATTACTTGGGCAAGTTTGATGACAGCCACGTGGTGGCCTTGATCAAGTTCCAATGATGATGGTAACCTGCATCGTGCCGTGATGTTAAATCAGGCACTTCTTGGGAGGCAACACAATTTTTTTTCTTTCTTTTTCATTTTTCTTCCTAGATTAGGATTTATTTTGAACTAACAGGTTGTGAGATTTGTGTAGGAATTGTTTGTAATGTGCAGGATTGATACTGGAAAAAATTGGCTAAGTATGGAATTTGACCGCTGACCGCGCTCAAAATTACGCGGTCAGCAGGAGCTATTTCGTGGGGGCGTAAATATGCAGCGAACACGAACTTTAAAAGCCCAGAATGGTGACTTTCTGAAGTTCACTCTGCGTCTGGGGTTGTTATTCTGCGATCATCGGTGCTTGCTTCGTGGTTGCACCTGTTTTTCTGCTCTCAGTGGTGATGGTCAAGCAGCAGCTCATCCAAAATGCAGAAGCACGGACTGCGGTGAAATTCTGCTGCCGCGTCCAGGTAGGTCGGTGGGCCCTTAGGTTTTAAGTATAAATAGGAGGGCCCTCCTTCTCGTTTGCATCTAGAGTTCATCTCATTAATCAAGAGTTAATTCATAACAAATCAAACAACCGGTATGCTCAATTTCTTTGTCTTAATTTTAGTTCTTTCTTTTTCTTTTTAGATAGTTTCAGTTTTACTTTTTAATTAGGATTACTACATGCCAAGAATCATAATCATGCTAAATTGAAGATAAAACTGGTCGGGTAATTAATTATCACGCCTAATGGGGGATGGGGTTGTTCATTTTACCACATAATTACCAAATTTTTGCTAAGTGAACAAAACCCCAGGTCATGAAATTTTCTTCCGTGCCCGTATTATTTGAATCCGCGGATCGTGGCCCAAATTTTGCAGATGGCGTTCATGTGTTGGTACTGAGCCAGCTAAGTTTTTGCGGCCGCAATGATTTTTCCCCGGTCCAATGGCCTTTCTGTGGTCGCGCTGATAATTACACGGACCGCACATCTAAGATTCAGAGAATCATGCAACTGGGTTCGCGGTCGGGTTCATTTTTACGTGGTCAGCGTTTCTTCTTTCACGACCGCACCCAGATTTTCGCAACTTCAGAGACTGGGTAGTCTGAACCCTAGTCTCTCGCGGCAACGACTCTTCTTACGCGGTCAGCGGTGGCCAGTCCACAGCGGTGACCCCGTTTGCGTTGTCAGTGTTCCAGTGTTCTGTGAAATACAATGATCATTTATCTGCCTTCATATGATACTTGATTGAATAACATTACTAATGAGCTTTCACTAATTGTGTATGCAGATAATGCTTAGATCTCGAGGTGGACCAAAAAAACAACAAGGGAGGGGAGATTCCTCCCGGGCTGGAGGAGAGGGAAACAAACTGCTGCACCCCTAGATCCCAAAAGGATCATTAGGAATAAATAGACCCTCCGGTGGCCCACTCCAGACACTTCGGAGACTAGTGAATATGTCCCTTCGTGGGAGATTTCTAAGGGGGAAGCAGCCCAAACTCAACAAGAGGCACAATCCCAGCCCCGTCACCTAGTAAATGAACCTACCTCTTCATCCGGGTCTGGCTCAGAAGGAGATAGTGACGTTCCAACACCTCTTGCCCAAACTGCTGCAACTCCAGCCTCCACAGCAGCCCCAGTGAATGTTGATAGTGATGACGATGTCCGGGATGACGGGAGAGGGGGTGACACCCAGATTGGGGTGTTGGTGAGATCAAGGAACCTGGTGGTATGGCAAGACCGATTTGTCAATGAGAAGGCCTACCACAAGTTCCGGGAATGGTGGCCTCAAAGGTCACTCACACTTGAGAGGGTATTCATTGAGCGAGATCTTCTACCCCACAAACCCAATGTCAAGAGGCAATTCGATGAGAGAGTGGGGTGGAATTTCTTCACCGACAACCTACCGGAGGCCAATGAATATTTGGTCAAAGAGTTCTATGAAAATGTCGCCCACATAAAAAAGGGCACATATTTGACCAATGTCCGGAACCGAAAGATTCTGTTTGATGGCAAGGCTTTAAATGATTATACTGGGTTCAATGATAAGGATGAGTCGCTATATCTGGAGAAGGTGGCTCTGGATGAATTAGCCCGCCCATGGCTTGCATCGGTGATAGCCATCCCTAGGTTTACTCCAGCTTGGCTGACACCTGGAGTTCCGATCTTTAGGAACACCCTGAGCTTTGAAGCAAAGGGGTGGTCTAATTTTGTATGCAGCCGGATAGACCCTACTACACATGACAGTGACATGCTGGTCTCCCGAGCAATTATTGTGGGGTCTATCATGGCGGGGTTCCGGTTAAATGTGGGGAACATTATGGCCAGAGTTATCACCAAAGCTATTGGCAAGGATAAGAGATCATATCACTTCAAACTTCCTCACCATGTTCCTAGAGAACCAGGGAGTAGAAGGAAGGGACTTTGACACGAAAATGAAGCCAAAAAGGCCATTCACCTAGTACAGCCTTCAGGGTCCGGACAACCCCAAGTCAAAGGCAAAAGCCACCACCTCCACTAGCCAGTCTGAAGAGCCAGGGGTAGTGGCCATTGGGGCCGAGCCTTCCACTACTAAGGGGTCATCTGCTTCCATGCCACATCCACCCTCCGGGCCATCTACTTCGATTCCTCTATCAGTGCCTTCTTCATCCGCTTACCCTCAAACTGCACAGAGGGTAAATCAGACTTTGATCGGCATCGACAATTGGATGCAGGTAGCTACATCAAAGCTATTTGCCTTGTCCAGTGCCATAGCAGTTCAGGCAGTTCCAGCACAACTCCAGATGCCTCCATCAGTGGAGAAATCATTGACAAGTATCCTTGACAACCAGAAGAATATTCTGGAGTCTCTGTGTAAGCATGAAAAAGTAATCAAGGAGCTGGGCAAACAGGTGAGGAAAGTGAAGAAGGGTCAAGAAGAGTTGAAGAATGAGGTGGCGAAGCTCACTTCCGCCGATGACATTCCTCTAGATCTCCTTATGGGATAGACTGCCCCTGCAACACAGACAACATAGATACTAGCGTAGGAGGCTGACAGAGAGTCGGTGAGGAGAGTGGTGATTCCTCGGACTGATGACTTGGAGATTCAGCTGGAGGACCCCAAGGGAGGTGACGAGTCTAGCCAGCCACAGGACCCCATCAACGACCCCATGTAGATAGAGGCCTCATAGGGAGTTTTCTCTACTCTATATCCTCCCTTATTCTATTTTTGCTTTTAGCATTCAGGAAAATGCCAATTCTTATTTGGGGGGGGTGGCCTTATTTGGATATGATTTTGATTGGTCTGTAATAACTTTGATATTGTTTCTATTTATTTTCTACTTTTCGTACTTTTCACTTTGGTATGTATATAACTTTACCATTGTCGCCCCCTCCCCCCCCCCTCTTCTCCCTCTCCTTTCGGATCGGTCAGGTATTCGGCATTAGTGGGACAACTCGTTTCCTTTTGGGAAAGGGGTAAGAAATTGAAGAGTCGCCACCTAACGAATTAAGGTGCGTTAGGGCACCTACTAAGGGTCGTTTACAAACACATATTGGATAACCAGAGATAGGGTAAGGGCTTGAAATTACTTCAAGGGTAAGGTGTTAGGCACCCCTCGAAGTCCACAACTGTGGTTCCCGGCCAAACAAACTTTGTGAATTTTAAAACAGGTAGCACATAAGCAATAAAAGCACATAGGTTGACAAATAAAGGTTTTTTAGAAGATTCGCAGTCTAAGCACACATATGCGCTAAAGATTAAAAGATTTAGAGTCTAGGCACACATATAAGATTTTGAAAGAGTTATGATATTAACACACATATGTAAGGGATATGGGGTCCTAGGTTGTTTATCCTATAGGATCACATCAGTACAATGTCCGGTAATCACTCCTCGGAAGAGGGGCTACACGTGGCATTAGCGCACCGACTATCATATCCATGTCTACCCTTTCCCACCCCTTAGTGGTTATTAAGCGAGTGTATTTAACGACTTCTATGCATGTTGTTACTTGTCCCTCCTTAATGGTCCTGGAGGATATTAGGACCTCTACTTAAAGGCAGTTCTAAACAGACCCCTAAGGCTGAAAGGAGAAAATACTAGGCTGACAGGCAAGAACAGATAGGACTTGAACAGATAAAGGCGAGGAAAATAATTAAGAGGCTCAGATTTACCTCCACAGATAATGCACATAAACAACACGACTCAAACACAAATAAGAGCAGTATTATTAGACAAGATCCTAAAACATGATGTCTAAGTGAATATAAAAACACAGAAGATATGCAGTTTTATTTTATAAACCCAGAAGCAGGGGCCCTAACCAGTTTGCCTACTGACTTTAAGCCTGTTAACCATTAGGCAGTAAACACAAAAGCAACAATTTTCCAGTTTTATAAAGTTTGTTACCTAAGGCTTGCCTAGGCGTGGGGGGAATGCACAATATTTACCAGAATTATTTAAAACAGTTTAGAAGTTGTTTTACCTAAAGCATGTTGTTCTAAGTGTTGCAAAGACACAGATGTTATTACCAGTTTTACTAACACATGACTATCATATGTGAGACTGTCTTATGTCCCTTTTCATGCATCAATAGCTTAGCTAGGTGTGACTTAGTGAGGTCCTAAAATATGGTATCTAATGCGCATATAAAATGCAGAATGATTTATATGCAGATTTCCCAAAGCAGGATTTCTAAATGCACAGCATGATCTCAGGATATGCAGAGCTCCTAAAGCAGGATCCACAAAAGATTACAGCATTGTTAAGCATGACTTCAAAAAATGTGCAGGAACAACAATTCATGTTAGTGCTATTATTTAGCCCTGAAGCATGATTTCTAAGTGATAAAATAATGTGATGCTGAAACAGTATACATGAAACTTAAGAGCATGATATCTAATGTATGATATGCTTTGCATGTATTGGTCCTAAACATGGATTCTAATGCGCACATAGAAATGTAAGCCTAAGGCATGGTTTCTACCCCATTGATATCGACAACAGACATACCCTCCCCTTTTCACTATCAATCCCCAATATGCGTTTACAATAATTATTATAAACCAATGTGAATGAATGACATAAATAGATAAAGAAAAATAAGAAGTTACAATAGAGGGAGCCTGAAAACAGGCCCAGATTCTCAGGACCTCAAATGCCCAAATGTTTCATAGCCTTTCTCATATCCGGGTGTGTCAGAGTTCCCTAAGGACCTCAAGGGATCCCGGGCAGTGCTCACACCCAGATTTCACAACCATAATTGAGTAAGTGCGGTGTGGAAGAGCCAGCTCTAATACATCAGAGTTCAAAGGGATCTCATAGGGATCCCTAGGCAGTCACACATTAGAGGGGCAGAACTTAAGGACCTAAGAGTAAAGTGAGAGTGTTTGATATAGTTTTGAAAAGGTTTTAGTAAGAAAACAGTGTTAAAAGAGACTTGCTTGAAACAGTTTTGTGAAATAAAAGAGCGAGTCATTCAATAAAACAACTTTTAAAAAGAGAGAGTTATATAATTAAACAACAGCAGATCAAACATAGAGCCAAAACCAAACTCCGCAATACTTAAAGAACACAGAACAAAAACAGGAAGAACAAACCTACACACAGGGGTGATAGGGATTGGGGACACATAGGGCACATGTAGTGCACACATAGTTACAGGAGCATGAAAATTCTTATAGGGGTTTAGGGAATCAGCATATCATGAATCTCAGAACCAACACAGGATCAGACAACTTAGGATAGCTAATTGTTTTGCACAAAAAGGTTCATGATAGAAATCAGGGAAAACATAAGTAAGACAGAGTCACATTGAGGTATATTACAAAGGGGGTTCATGAGCATTATGATCCTAAGGGGTTGGACATATTCAGAAGCATGCTGATAAAGCAGTAAAATGGACATATTAGTTGCAGGTTGAAAAACAAAACCACAGATAGAAACATATTAGAAACATGATAAACTGAAGCAATAAAAGAAGCATATTGGTTTGGGACTTGAATTGAAATCAGAACATACCAGTAAAGAAGGTAGTAAACACAAACGTTAAGGGACAAGAGAGCATAGTAGTTAGCCTTGGCTTGCAGTCGGCAAACTCAGAATAATAGTAGGTAACACAAAAAGATAGCAGAAAGTTTTGAGTGTGAGAGAGAGAGAGAGAGAGCTTTTTGAACCAATGTGCTCGTCTCTGTTGAGTGAATGAAAGAGCAATGTATATATAGTTTGAAACTAGGTAGAGAATAAGGTAAAAATCAAAGTCATGCAGTGATTGGGGAATCAGAATCAACCAGCATAAAATCAATGTAAGTACTCCCTTCAATTAAGGAGTTAACTTCAAACGGTAATAGGCATGTAATAAATAAAGAAGGGTATCATATGTGACTGGAATATAACATATAAGAAAACAATCTCAGCACATAGAAGTATAAGACATGTAATAGAGGCTAGGTTCAGAAAATCTAATTAAGGAAAGTACTTAAAAAAATGATTGACAGCATAATCGCCCATAAAATAAGGCAAGAAAATATTTTAGATGTTGAAATCAGTAGAGAATAGAGGGTATCAATCACAGGGAATTAGAGATTCAAACAGGAGTAGTATTGATTAAGGGGAATCAACACAAATTGCACGGAATAAACACATAATAGGCAGGACAAGGCAAGAATCAGAACCCTAATAGGCACAGTAAAGTAAAAACCACATAGAATCAGGGATCCAAACTGGAACATAGTACTGATGAACACAAACTTCTGAGAATAAGCGAGATAAACACATAATAGGCAGGAATAGGCAAAATCAGAAACCTTAATAAGCCAAATAGGGAGAAAATCACACAAAATTAGGGATTCGCATAGAACATAGCATGACTTCACAGAATAGACATGATATAGGCGGAAGAAGCAACAATCAAAAACCCTAATAAGGTAAAATTACAGAAACTCCAAACAAATTCATAAATAACAGACATGCAAATGAATCAAATGAACAAATAAGCAAGAACAAACTCAGAATCCATGGTTAAGACCAAGAAACTTAGAGTTTTGACATAATAAGTCAGACAAAAGGGGAAAAACTTAAATAGACTCTTAAACATATTGAAAATCATAGAATAACACTTAAATCAGAAGAAGAATCATTTTTAAAAAGGGGTCAAGAAACCCTAGTTTGAAGACGAAGAGGCGTTTTAGCAAAAAATGGAGAAATCATTAAGGAAAACAACAAAATAACTCAGGATATACTCAGATCTATTACAGTTCTAAGAAGTCAAGAGTTAAAAAATAGGGTTTCAGAGATAGATAACCTAGAGATGGGAGAATCGGCTTAGAAACCATAGGTTTTAGCTGTAGATGGAAGGATCTTACTCGGACAGGCCAAGGGTGGCCTGATAACGGCATGAAAAAGCCATGGGGTGAGTTGAACCACCTCTGGTTCCTTTGAGGATCTTAAGGTAGCAGCTATACGGCATGTGAGGGAGCCATAGGGCTGGGGATGGTGGTGAAACCACCATAATTACCGGCAAGCCAACGGCCTGTGAGTAGGTTTAGCAGAGAGAGTTTTGAGAGAGATGAGAGGGATGTAACGGCGGAGTGAAAGAGAGTAAAATGAGAGGAAGGGGGGGGGGTAGTCTTTAGGGTTAAATTAGGTAAGAAGAGATCTGGACAGTTGATAAAAAATGATCAACGGTCCAGATTAAAAGGGGAATTGAGTCGGGTGATTAATGGATTTGGGCTTGGGGTATTTGGGGTGGTATTATTAAGGGTTTTTGGGCTAATATAATTGGGTTTGGGGATGGTTTAATTCAGGCTAGAATTAAAATGAAAGTTGCTATTTGTTAAATACCCAATTCGAATTAATTAAAATAATTATAAAAAATGAATTTCATGCAGAGAAAATAATTTAAAATAATTATTTCATATTTAAAAATACAGACTAATTTCTGGTCAAAAATAGTATAAAATTATATACTTGGGCTATAATTGCAAAGTTATTGCAATTATAGCGAAAAGATGCCATTTTGGCTAATTATGAAACAATTTGTTTAAATAGGTCCATAAACAATAAATTAAATCAAGAAATGATTTTGAAATTATTTGTGATGCGATTTTGTAATTATTTATTGGAAGTAAAATGCTAGATAAATTAGACAAATTGTAGGAAAATTATGAAAAAATACCAATCGTTGTTAATGCATGATTTTGAAGGTGCATATGCAATTTTAAAAATATTTTGGGAAAAATTGGGTACCAACAACCATTCCATGTATATATTCATCCCCATTTTTTGTATATTAGTTTCATCCCCCTGTTGTACATATTCAGTTTACTTACCGTATTTTACTTTATAACTTCTTTGGTAACTTTCCTTAACAGCTTAGCTTCTTATTTCATTTAGTAGCTTCTTTTTGAATTTGTAGCTTCTTTTTACAATTTTTTGTGATCAATAAGCCTTTGGTTTTCTTAATGCCACGGTTCTTTCCAAAGGTGAAAATTGTGTGAACCGGGTGGCTCTTCCCAACGATGGATAGCGTGACAACCTTCTTAAGGGATTGAGTCTGTTTTTCTTTTTGTTTTGATTTATAGTAGTAATGAATAAAAGTGGCTCAATTAAGCTTCACTTGGCACTAGCACATTTACATTCGACCTCATGGTTAGAGACAAGTTTGTTGACGAGATTACCTCTAGTTGTGACCTTTATAATCTTGAGTTGACCAAAACTATCATCAAGTGGTTTCTCTCAGCCATATGTGATCTCCAATTTTAGCTAGGGTTGTTGTGGGCCCTCGACTATATTCTCTTTAACAATCTGTCAGCTTGAGAGGTGAGGTTTTGAATTGCAAGTCCAAGTTCCGTGCCAACAAATCTAAAACTTGCCCCGAATGTTTTTCTAGGCGAAATTCTAAGTGTAGCTCGACTTGAGAAGTTATTATAGGCTCTCGTAGTCCCATTTGAATTTGACAACTTCCATAGCCTACCAGTATAATATCCTTAGTCAGCCCCTTTGAGCCTAAGCCTTTTTCATTCAATAACCGAATTACAAGCCTTCATCTATTTTGTAATGACCCTCTCTTGGCACCCAATCTTTTATTAGCATTCATGATGAAAAATAGTCAAAAACATAAGTTTGGGGGAGAGATGAGGAATTTCAAAGTGATGAAAGATGCAAAGAACAAAAAGAATTGATGAAAAGGAACGGCAAAGAAAGGTATGAAAAGCCAAAACGAAGCATTTCAAAAGAAAAGTAAAGGTTGAAAGGATTCAAGAAAACAATGTTGAAAGGTTTGGAATGATGAAAAAAGGAAAAAAATGCTCGTCGTATAGAAGAAAAGAGTGACAATGTGTCTCTCTAGTTCCCCCAAGGAAGAAGAAAATGACTCGAAGAGTCAAGAAAGGATTAACCGAATTGAGAGAGTGGAGTGCTTAAGGAAAGATGATACTATCATAGTTCATTATATCCGACCTCGATCCAAAAGGCCTTCATTACATCTCGCTAAATCCCTATAGGATTTCAAGTTGATTGAGCTTACAATAGTGGTGATTTACATGAGGGGTAAGCCTATGGTACTTAGAGCCGGACTTGTGACATTCTTTTGACAGTGATGAGCGCACTTCTTTACAAACTCGATTTTGAGTGTCACATTCTATACGGTGAGATGAGCTCATGGAGAGTAGAGGAGAAGGAGTCTGAGATCAACAATCACTTACGTGAGAGAGCGGGTGTCCTTGATGAATTGAGTCAACTCTTGAAGCTCTTGTGTCATATTAGACCTATGAAACTCAATAAGTCATAGTATAATATTGTTGATAAAACATTTGAGTTGAAGGTAATTGTTAGTTCTAATTGAAGTTTGATGAAGTCACCTTAGGACAACTGAAATTCTCTTTTCTTTTTCTTGTGGAGGTGGGAATTACCTTGTTTGCTTGAGGACAAGCAAAATCTTAAGTTTGGGGGAGTTCATAACTAGGGATTTTAGCCTATTATTAGCTCTCTTTTGCTTCAGTTTTGGGTCAAAATTGCGTTAAGGTATTCCCGAAAACTGACTTAAGGTGCTTACTTGCAGGGTTTGGTCAAAATGAGCAAAGAAGCCTAAATAAACTCAAAAAGGAGTTAAAATTGCACAAGCCCAAAGGATGAAACTGAGTGCGGACATCGGTGATATTACGCGGCCGCGTAAGTACCTTCACTGAGGCGGCCACAAATACGCGGTCCGCGAAATTAAGGTTCAGAGAAGCTGCAGACAAGTGCAAATACTGCCGCTCACCGCACTATAAAAGCGTGGCCGCGAAACTTGTGGCGCGACCGCGATAGGATTTACGTTGACAATGTTGATTGAGATTTAGAGAGTTTGCATTCTTGGCCCAAACAAAGAATGTGGCCTGCGTCTAAATTACGCGGCCGCGAAGTTACCAGAGGCGGACATGGTGGAAATTCCGCTGGGAGCGAGATAAGAGGTTCAAGGAGTTTGCAAGTAAAGCTAAACTGAGTAACGCGGTCCGCGAACATTTTGCGCGATCGCGATTGAAGCCAACGTGGACGCAACTGTATTTACGCGGTCAGTGAAACAGACTCCAGTCCAGAGCCAAATGAAGAAAAACGCAGACCACGCTCATTATTGCACGGTCGTGAAACTGCAAGCATGGAGGCGCTCAATTTTACGCTGATAGCAAGACCTCCGTAGTTGAATCGTGAGCAGGCTATTGGATTTCTTCCTCGCTACCCACCTTCTGTCTTCCTTACTTTCTATCTTGTCTAAGCTTGCTGGATTTTCCTCATCCGCTGTATTGAATCAAATCCTAAGTAGCCATACCGAAAATGAATCTTCTTTATAGAAATAGCACTCGATCAAAGGGGAGTTCACGCTTAGGCCTGGTTATGGAAACTCTTTAAGCATAGGCAATTTTTCCTTTTCCATAGGAAACTCTTGACACGCGGACCTAGTTTCCACCAACCCAGATGTACCCGATTCAGTGATGACAAGGGCATTTTTGTCCAGTAATTTCAGCTGTGTATAAATAGATTTTTTTCACATTTTTAGGTTAAGTTTTGTACTATGGAGCTCGTGAACAGCCGTATTTTATCACTTTGACTAATTTAGAGTAGATTTAGCTTACATCTTTAGATTTTCTTCTTGTAATTGACTTTTATGTCTTATATTACATCTTCATCTTTGATTTCTACCATTATTATGAGCAGCTAGACCCCATATCTAGGGTTGTGACCCAACCCTAGTGTGGGTATTAATGGGTCTTTAATTTTAGGGCTTAATTGTTTATGGGTTAGTGATGTTTAGCTTATTTCATGCTTTAATTGTAGAATTGGTGGTTGCAAACACCGATTCATGTCTTTTTGACTCAAGCTCTTCTTGAGAAAGAGGGCCCAAGTCTAGGTAAAGTAGGCTAACAAGGAATTGGGGTGAATTCAAGAGATTGATAGCCCCAATTAAAGGCTAAGCCTAGAGATAGTAATACCTGACTTGAGCCGATTTCACTTGCATTGCATGAACATCCATTTGTGCTTGAGAAAGTCAAATCGGGCAAAGTCACTCAAACTACTGAGAGGTATATATTGAGTAATTAAGTGTGAAGGTTATATCACGACCCCAATCATAACAAGCTAGTCCTAGATTCTCGACTCCATTAGATACTCACCTAGGCGGAAGTCACTCCCCTAGTGCTTTTTATCATTTGGAAAACTCTTCTAAAAACATTGTTCTTAGATTATATTCAGCAATCAATAGCATTAAAATTAGAATGGAAACAAAACCCAACCATGGTTAGAAGTGCAACTAGAAACAATACGCACAACTAGATTAGGTAGAAACCCAACTCCCAACCAATATAATTCTCTATGAAAATTGATCTCGTCCTTTCGGGTAAAACTGCATCGACCACTCCTCGCTACTTTATAGTGATGTAGGTTTGGAAATGATCATTGGACTCGTGAGTGAATGTGTGTTCGTAATTTGTGACTTTTACCCGAGTCTGAGTCGTGGGGCCGGGGAGACTTTTTGGGGCATTTTCCCTATTTTCCTGCCTTAGCTTCGAATTCATTAGCTAAACTAGTTACTTGCAGTTATATTTACATCATGTAATTGATTAGATTTGGGACATTCGGTGTTGGATACTCGTGGCAAGAGCATGGTTTCAGATTGATTTGAGTAGTTCGAGTTAAGTATCTTGACTAACCTTGTGTGGGGGAACTACCTCTTAGGATTTGAGTTTTCTATGTTGATAGTAGTCCATGTACGCAAGGTGATAAGTGAGTGCTCGAACTTATTTGTGGAAGGTTGACCTTTTAGAGTTCTTAGGTCCTTATATTCACTGAGTATGAATTTGTTCTTGATATGACTGAGTTCCTATTTACTAGTTTCATCTCTACCTGCTTAAATTAGACTTACTTGCTTTTGATTCACTCTTATTGCCTATTTGACTCCTATTGACTAAACTGAAGATTTTATCCCTTTTACTGTCATGCTATATCTTCATAACTGCTTATCTCTAAATGAAATTTTCATCACCTCATTCTATAATTGTTTGCTCTTAATTGAGGTTATGGTTATTTTCCCACCGCTTGTCCTTAAGTGAAATTGTTGAATATCCTCATAGCTGCTCAACCTTAAAGAAAGTTTAGATATCATATACCTTAGTTGACTTGCCTTTACATAGAGTTATCGGATTCATGTTAGTTTCTTATTGTTGAACTGTGCGTTTGGGTACGACTGTTACATGCTATTTTCTTCCTTGTTGAGTTGTTCTTATTATGCCTAGCATTCTTTATTACGCTTATTCCTTGTGAACTAGCCTTGCTTTTCTTGTGATCGAAGGTTCTTGAGTTGATGTATTTATCGTATCTTGTGTTATTTTCATTGTTGTTGTTGTACTTGTTGATATGATGTATGAGGTTTCTGTCGTACAGTCGTTGATATGGGGATTTGCATGAGGTTTCTGCCGTGCCGTGCTTTCTATTGGTATTGCACATGCGGCGTGACAAGGCAGAGTATTTACATGTGGGTTGTGCATGTGGCGAGACAAGGTGTGAACATTGTTGTGCGCATGTGGTGAGACAAGGCGGTATTCACTTTACTGTTGCACACGTGGCGAGACAAGGTGAGATAGGTCAGGGATTGTTTGTGATACTTGTGTTGGACTGGGGGCATTCCTTGTTGTTGATATTGTGTAATGGTACAATTACTGTGTGAGCTTATTCTTGTGGAAATTGTGAGAAAATATTGTAGATGTTGCCTTTTCTTTTCCTTATGCTTATTGGCTGTTGAATTATATTAGGACACTTGCACAAGCATACACGTAGTTAAGCACTACTATCGGATTAAGGGTTTCCTTGTTATTGCTGAGTCTAGATACCCTTGTTATACTTGCCTTATATGTCCGAATGACTTCAATTGGCACGTGAGTCGTCCTTGCAGTTATTAGTTGAAATGAGGGCACAAGATGCCGATGTTAGGGTTCAAATAATGGGACCCGTGAGTTGTGAATTGTCCGAGGTTCGGTAGCTCGTTGAGATGACTATGAACTTGATGTAAAAGTAGTTAAAATTACAATGTTATCACTTGCCCTTGTTGTATATGTAAATTCCGATTTTAGTTTGTGTTCCATTTACTCTTTTGTGTTATTCATGATTTTTCCGTTGATACTTGTTGTTCCTTTCCTTATTGAACTTACAGTATTGCTAGCCATATCGTGAAATCTTCTATGTGGATATCATATTTCGGTTGTTCCTGTATCTATACTTGTTCAGTTCATTAGACCAGTGAGTGTCTTGACTAGTCCTCGTCACTACTTCACGAAGGTTAGTCTTGATAGTTACTGGGCACCGCTGTGGTGTGCTCATACTATACTTCGGCATTTTTGTGCAGATTCCAGGTTTTTGTGTAGCCGGTCGATCGATAGCTAGCGACGCGGTTGCTGTTGTGGATACTCAAGGTAAAACCGCTACAACGTTCACAAATTTCTAAGTCACCGTCTTATTTTGTTCATACATTGTTGTACTTATTTCTAAATAATGGTATTTAGGAGTTATAATATAAATTTCTGTAAAGCTTTTGATATGTACTTACCAGATTTTGGGAAAAAGTGTAATGTATAGAGATTCATTTCAGAAAGCATTCAAATGTTTTGATATTATGATTGTCACGATACGCGATGGAGGGAAAAAATTGGGTCGTGACATAGTTATTAACCCTAATGGTAATAGTAGTGTATTTAATAAAGAAAATATTTCCATCATTAGACTAAAACGCAATTTGTGCAAATTGCAAAGCTATTTTAGCTAGCAAAAATGAATATATTGGTCAATTAAATAAATGGTTGATTGCGAAGTTTTATGGTGAAAAACAAAGTGTTTTTCAATTTTTGACTCAGCAGAAAATGATACCAACAATTACTACCAAAAAGAATACTTAATACTTACCCAATGACCTTATACAATACAAGTTTGTTGTCAAGTTTATTTTTACTTATCTATGTTATTATCACCTCCCACAGACTTTCTTGTTTGTTGTTACATGCCTTCTCTCTTGTTTCTTTTCTGATATTATTGTCTCTTGTGTTGAGTCGAGAGTCTCCCGGAAACAACGTCTCTATCCTTTTCGGGATAGGAGTAAGGTTTGCGTACACTCCACTCTCCCCAGACCCCACTAGTGGGATTTTACTGGTATGTTGTTGTTGTTGTATGTTATTGTCACCGTATAAATAACAGACTAAGTTAAAATTGATCTTCCATTGCATATAGATTGGTTTTGAAGAAAAATATGCCCGTCACGCCACTGAAAAATTTAGATCCGCCGAATAGCTTATGTAGTAGCACACATATGGTATATAGAAGTTTTGACAATAACGTAATACATGCAAAAGTTATTATACTGGTCAATGTGCTCTAAGTATATTTTATCCGCGAATTCAACTTTCGTCTTCCTAAACTAAAGAATATACATTAAACTTGTGTGTAAATAATTTTTGGTAATAAATAAAGCACAAAGATAAATTTCCTAAATATTGGACTATATTTACCGCAATATATTTTCTTACACAAACAACCATATGTTGCACTTCCAAGAAGTATATCAATATCGACAACAAGAGTTCTGGTTATAGCAGAGCAACCAAAGCATTAGAAGGAAGCATACAGTAAAAAACATCATCTCTACAAATAAATGTTCGGTACGATACCATCACATTGAATACTTTTAAACTATAATATATAATTATCTAACTAACATGACTAAATTGATCATTTATGTAAGTTATGTCCTTTCATTTTGAATTCAGGTATTATGCTCATGTAATAATATTTTTTAATATCTAAATAATTCAAATATTTAAACCATCACATGCCATTATTAATATGCAATTTACGTTCATAGGTAGTAGTTTTATAAGAAGGGGCCATTTTTTGGCCTTTTTCATTTATCTATAGTAAGCAATCTATCCATTCTTAACATCATGTCCAAAAAGTTAATCAAAAAATAACTAATTCTAAAAAAAACCCAAATAAAAAAACGCAGGACATTTCTCCGATAGGGTCTCGTCAAACGTAAATCAGAAATCGTAGGTCGCTCCGCCGTAAGCTAATTTCTGGACAATGGCAAAGCAGAAAGAAACTTCCGCCATGGAAATCGACGATCAGGCTTCTATTCCTTCTGATCAGATCACAACTAACCCTAAGTTCTCCGTCAATGGTAAGAGATTTTGTGTTGAAACTTCTTCGTTCTTTTCTCCAATTGCAATGAAAATTTTGGAATGTTCTTTATCTTTTAGATCACTGAATTTTAACTACTTTTATATGGTTTTGTAGTGTTACAGCTTTTAAAATCTGCTCAAATGCAGCATGGATTGCGATTCGGTGATTACGCTCGTTACAGGTACGATTCCGTCACACACCCACACATATTTTCAGCAGAAAAATGAATCAAATTCCTTAGGTATAATATGTTTTGAGTGATTTTGGTGTAAAAAGATTTAGAAAATTGGAATTTGCAGGAGGTATTGTACGGCTCGATTAAGGAGATTGTATAAATCGCTCAAGTTCACTCACGGGCGTGTGAAGTACACTAAGCGTGCGATTTCAGTGGCTACGGTCACTGAAGTGAGGTGTGTGCGCTTTTATGTTGTTTGTGATGTTTTTTTATTGCTAGTGTTAAATTTGGTTTGTTATTTGAGTGATGGATTGGTTGTAATTTCCCAGTTTTTTGGGTTTCATTGGTTGAATTAATGGACCCCTAGAGTGGCAGGACATATAGAAATGCCTTATGAAAATGATATTTACTTTTTTGGAACTGAATGAAAATGATATTTACTTGTGACAACAATGGCAAGTATTCTTCAATTTCAAACTAATTAGGGTCGAAAACTAATTAGGGAAGTATTGTACGTTTTTGGTGAGACAGGAGCCTATTGAGTCATGAACAATCTTATCTGCCCAATATGAGTCATAATTGTATTGAACTTGTCAGACTCAAAACATAACAATGTAAATGATTTGGGCTCATTGTAGGTTTCTTCACTTGGTTCTCTATACTGCTGAGAGAGCTTGGAGTCATGCTATGGAAAAGAAAACATTGCCTGATGGACCAAATGCACGCCAAAGAAGCTATCTCATTGGTCGGTTGAGAAAGGCGGTTAAATGGGCTAGTCTTTTTCAGGAATTGTGTTCCTTCAAGGGAGACTCGAGAACATCTTTAGAAGCGGAGGTATGCTTCTTGTAGCATGATTCTCATATACCTGACATTATGCTTGCTCATGAGAGCATTTGATTTAGTCATTAGCCCAAACTTTAGTCTTCCGATCCAATGCAGAGGTGCTGAGTTGTTGATATTCTCAAAATGCTTTTTTCTTCATGCTATCCTTGAAGTTCTCATTTATTTTTCTTTTACTGGGGATGATTATCTTTCATACTCTTGCTTTTGTCAACGTGAAAGTTGGTTTCACATTTACTGGCTAATAGCTGACACTACCACTACCGCTTTAGCCAGCAAAAATCATTATGGTCCATGATGAATTTTTACTTCCGGTTAAGAACCTTCCTTTGAACAATGCCTGAAGTTTTAGCCTTTAGGAGGGCCATTTGTTGTATGAAAGCTTCAAGAATTACCATTTGAAGAACTGAGATGGGAAAGAAGTTTCAGATCATCTAAAGTTATCATATGTTTCTCGTGTGCTTGTTAATCAACTATCAACTATACCTTAATCCCGAATTAGTTGGGTTTGATGATATGAATCATCTATATATTTCATTCTATTTGGGTCCATTTCGTTATAATACTGGTAAGCAATTTGTCTTTTGAGGCAAATTAGATTCTCTAAATCTTGTATTTATCTCAAACTGGACCTAGTGTAAGTGTAAAAATAACAATTGATTATTAACCTCGTCTAGTTGATATCTTTATATGGATTTTTTTTCTTGTATTCTATTTTATTCTTGGCTAAGTCTGCAGTGATTCCTAAAGAATGTAGATCTTTTGACAAAACTTCTCTAAAACGTATGTATTACTGTGAGGATTCATCATACTATAATTTGTTAATGGAGCAATCATCTTTAATTTACAACAATCATCTTTAATTTGTTAATGGAACCGGCGGTGAAGCTTATACAGTGGAGTTATCTTATACTTTCTATGATTTCATAAGTGCTAGCATCTTTGTCTAGGTAGTAGTTTATTCTCTTAAAGAATAAAACAAATCAATCCAATGACTTACTTGGATAAACAATATAGAAAAACAATAAAAAGAAGGATAAAAAGTAAAGAAAACTAGAAAAGAGCCTCACGGGGATGACAACAAGGGGTCCAATCTTGCTGTTGAAATTTTAAGGAAAAGAAATATACATATGTTAGTTGGCGTTATCAACAACGTGGTCTACTTGTAGCTACACAGAGAGGTTGTTAGTCAGTTACGGTGGACACTGCACAGTAGTGAAACTGTTCTGATGTGAGACGTTCAAAAGAAGAAAAGACCTAGCTCCTTTGGCTATCATTCCGATTCTGAATAACTGTTTTAGTGCTGCCAATTTCCACTATTCTATCTGCACTTCCATGAGTCTACTCATTTACCTGACCAGGTTTCTTTGCTCTATACCAATTTTCTTTTAATGAGGTGGTACAATTTAAAATCTGCTTTAAGTTTGTATAATTGGTGGTGCAATTCACCTTGCCTTTTCAGAACCTTTCTTTTATATGTTGGTGGTAGAACATAGAATAATGTAGAAAATTATATTAGGTTGCAAATTCTGTACTTTTTGGTATACTGCTTTTATATAGGAGATTTTCCCATTATTAATAAAATTATTTACCTTATAAAAAATAGAGAATCAAACTCTGCAGATTGTTGAAATATGAAGTTTTTGGAGATTTTGCATAGTCAATAGTTACAACAACAACAACAACAATCCAGTATAATCCCACATGTGGGGTTTGGGGAGAGTAGTGTGTATGCAGACCTTACCCCTACCCGGGGTAGAGAGATTGTTTCCGAAAGACCCTCGGCACAAGGAGATGAAAAAGAGGCAATGGAACAGTAACAACAACAATAAGTCAGGAAGACAGTCCCATCAGCCTAAGAATAAAAAAAGAGAGGAAAAGGCAGTATCGTCAGTCAGAGCAATGGAAAGGTACTAGGCAACCAGAGCAAAAAAATAATACGAACACAATAAGTACCACTATCAAACTAAAGTAGGACACTAACAAACTAGCCTAACACACTGAATGGGGAAGAAAAACGCTCAACTACCTACTAACCTACGACCTTAATACTCGCCTCCAAACTTTCCTATCTAAGGTCATGTCCTCGGTGAGCTGGAGTCGCGCCATGTCCTGCCTGATAACCTCTCCCCAATATTTCTTGAGCCGCCCTCTACCTCTTCTCAGACCTGACAAGGCCAACCGCTCGCACCTCCTAACCGAGGCGTCAAGGCTTCTCCTCCGCGCGTGCCCGAACCAACTAAGCTTTGCTTCCCGCATTTTATCATCCATAGGCGCCACCCCCACCTTTACGCGAATATCTTCATTCCTAATCTTATCCAACATAGTATGCCCGCACATCCACCTCAACATCCTCAATTCTGCTACTTTCATCTCTGGCCAACACTCTGCCTAATACAACATCGCCGGTCTAACCACTGCTCTATAAAACTTGTTTTAAGTTGCGGTGGCACCTTTTTTTCACACAAGATGTCAGATGCTAACCTCCATTTCATATATCCGGCCACTATACGGTGTGTGACATCCTCGTCGATCTCCTCGTTCCCCTGGATAATTGACCCAAGATACTTAAAACTTACTTTCTTGGGGATGACTTGTGAATCAAGCCTCACGTAACAGTCCGTCCCCCCGTCGTGTCACTAAAAGTATTCTGTCTTGGTCCTGCTCAACTTGAAACCTTTAGACTCCAGGGTCTGTCTCCAAACCTCCAGCGTCTCGTTGATACCGCCTCGCGTCTCATCAATCAGGACTATATCATCAGCAAATAACATACACCATGACACCTCTCCTTGAATATGGTGCGTCAGGGCGTCCATCGCCAAGGCAAATAGGAAAGGGTTGAACGCAAATCCTTGGTGTAATCCCATTACTACCGGAAAGTGCTCCGAATCACCTTACTGTCCTGACTCGAGTCTTAGCTCCATCATACATGTCCTTAATCACCCAAATGTATGCTACCGGAACACCTTTAGCCTCCAAACACTTCCAAAAAAGCCTCTATCGGGACCTTCTCATACGCTTTCTCTAGGTCAATAAACACCATGTGCAAATCCTTTTTCCTATCCCTGTACTGTTTCACCAACCTCCTGATAAGATGGATAGCTTCCGTAGTTAAACGACCAGGCATGAACTCGAATTGATTCTCTGATAAAGACACCGACCTCCTCACCCTCGCTTCCACCACCCTCTCCCACACTTTCATAGTATGACTATGCATAGTCCAATAGTTAATTAATCTAAATTACTGAATATCAAAGTTGTTCCATTTCCTTTTCTAGTAACTCCCTTTTAGCATTGTTATTATTTTTTTCATTGCTCTTGTACAGGTATGCTGTTCTGTTTTGTCTTTTTTTTAATGCTTGAAGTGATTCGACGTGGTTTTTAATTGTTGACTCAAATCTTCGAAAGTTTGATCTTTTAAATTTATTGTGCAATCTTATTTGCTAATCTGCAGGCTTATGCTGCATATATGAAAGGGAGTTTATTATTTGAACAAGATCAGAATTGGGATGTTGCTCTAAAATGCTTCAAAAGCGCCAGGTACCTTAGTCTTATGGAGATGTATGCTACTCTATTGCTGAGAAAAAAATGTCCAGTGTGTCTAGTTTGTTTCTAATTGAAGTCTGTCGAGGAAGTTGTGCAAAATCTCTCCATTTTCCTGCTCCCTATATCCACTTCTCTTATTAGATATTAGAATTATACTATTGTTTCATCAAGGTCCATGCCCGTTCTCTGACTAATTTGAATAGAGCTGTGTATGAGGAACTTGGAAAATATGGAGATCTAGAGAACCAAGTATTGTGCCGTGAGCGGGTTGAGGAACTAGAACCTAGTATCAGATATTGCTTACACAAGATTGGTGAGTCTAACCTACAAACTTCTGAACTCGTTTCCATTGGTGAAATGGAAGGGCCTGCTCTGGACCTTTTCAAAGCAAAGTTGGAGGTGAGCTGTCATTTCTAAATGTATCTACGATTTCTAGGCACTCATCTTTTTTTGTAAAATATTATTGCGTCCAATGTACCCTGGATGCTGTCTTTCTCTGGAATTTTTGGAAAAACGAGTTTTGAGGATTATTTGCTCCTAATTGATCTATTAGGAGCAAAGGCAAGATCTCAGAGTCTTTTCTTCGTTTTCAGGCTGCTATGGCAGAGGCAAGATCTCAGCAGGCTGCATCTATGACCGAATTCCATTGGCTTGGAAATAGATTTCCAATTTCAAATGCAAAGACACGGGTATCCATTTTGAAAGGTATGTAATTACTTCGATGCAAAAGGTAGCACTTTGATTGAAAAATGCACAGCAACTTTCTGGAAGTTCTCACATTTGCAAGTTTGTTTTATCTATGAGTTTGGAATTCCTAGTCTACCACTTTATACCAAATTCCACTATTTCAACCTAGTTCCGAATTTTGGTATGTATACTTTGTTCTTCAACGAAGCATTTCTAGGCATTCTTCGATGTTCCACTTAGCTTTTGAGTGTCTATACTTGAAGTCTTCGTAGGTTTTGGAGCACTCTCTACGACCCTTGTGAGCTGCCTTCTAGTTTTTAACTTGTTAGCCTTTGCAAATTTGCATGTCTAGTCCCTGCGACAGTGAGCATATAACGGAGTATAATAATTTGTTGAGTCCCACATCGGTGGGATGTATATTTTCCGGGCTCCTTATATGGTCTTGGGCAATCCTCATGAATTGGCTTTTGAGGTTGAGTTAGGCCCAAGGTCCATTTATCATGGTACCAGATCCAGACCCTTCCCAATTCATCGTTATCGATGTTGGGCCCCCATTTATATTGTCCACGCTCCAGTTTGCAAGCCTGGGAGTGAGGGGGTGTTGAGTTCCACATCGATGGGATGTAGATTTCCTGGGCTCCTTAAATGATCTTGGGCAATTCTCACCTCATGAGCTAACTTCTGGGGTTGAGTTAGGCCCAAGATCCATGTATCAAATATGCATCAATCAAGATGAGGGAACCAAATATTGCAAGGAAATGCCCAGTAGGAATGCTATGTTACACATAATGCAACGAGTCCTTGATTTTATGAAGAATTATACAAACACATATAGTATACCTAAAAAGGTACATCAATGTCATTGCTTTTGCAAACCTGAGTGGGAACCAGGCTTTAACTTGAGAGGCTCGTAATTAAGCTTTTCAATTTCTCCTCCTAGTTTTTGCATATCTAGTGATTTGTTCCTTGTTAGTCTAAGATAGAATGGCACCTTTCATATTTGGAAACATTTTAATTTTAAACTTCCGATTTTACCCTTAATGATATCCTTTTATATTATCTCACGACATATTTAGGGCCACAAGTTTCAAAAGTCTTTTTTTATTAAACTTCCAAAAACCCACCATATAAATTGAAACGGAAGGAGAAAATTTTAACCACTGTCTTTGGATTTTGGTCAACTAATTGCATATCTGCCTTTAAAACATCATGCTGGGTTTTAACTTTATTTGAAGCTTATGTTATGCACTGGAATATGCATCAGCCCAGGAACTGGAGAAAGATATCCATGGTTCAGCTGCTGATTCTCTTCCAGTAGAGAAGAAGCTTGTGTTATATGACAAAATATTTGCAGCATATCACGAAGCCAGGAGCTGCATCCGGAATGACCTGGTGAGTAACTACTCATATCATGTGGAAGTTACTGATTTCTTAAAAAATTTCAATTTGATTCTGTTAATTCGTACATCAAAGTAACATCCTATGCTAGTCTTCTGTGCATCTTACACAAATGTTTTTTCTTCTAGGTTACAGCAGCTAATTCGGAAAATGTGAAAGATGAGTTAAGTGGCTTGGATAAAGCGATTGGTGCAATTTTAGGGCAGAGAACCATTGAGCGGAACCAGTTGTTAGTGAAAATAGCTAAAAGCAAGCTCAACAAGGTCCGTGACGATAAAAATGAAAAGGTCACAAAGCCCGAGGAGCTTGTCCGGCTGTATGATCTATTGTTACAGGTAACAATTGTTTTGAGTGTTAATTTTTTAGTACGCTTTTAATCAGATCTCTTTAGACCAGAGTTGGCAATATGACAAAGCTCACTTATATGGCTATTTTGGACGACTCTAACTTACTGCTCTCGCAGAATACTGCTGATCTTTTTGATCTAGTTAGTTCTGGTAGAGATAGGAAAGTGGAAGAAGTTGCTTTAGCTGAAGAGTGTGAGCTGAGAAGCATGGTTTTCCGAGCAGAAAGGTCCGATTTTTCTTACTTTATTAGTATCTTTTAATCTTTCACTGTTTCTTCCATTATGTGATAGTTGAAATGAAGTTTTGTGGAAGGAGAGAGTGAGAGACTATCTTAATATGGTTTTTAGCATTCATGACTTGGAAAACTAGCATTATTGGCGAATTTAGGAAAGGGAGATTTGGAACTTTTGGCATACGAGGAAGTTGTACAACTCCGATGTACACTTATGTGATAATCAATGAAATGGGTCAGTGATACTATGTATGATTATACTTTGCCTATTTGGAGTTATTTAAAATTATGGTTCCAATGTCAGTATCTATTTGGACTTGACTAAAATGTTCATCATCTCAGATGGACATTGTTGGATTGGTATATTTACCTCCTGTCAGTAACTCCACGACTTGACTAGTTTCATTCCACATTTTTATCTTGTACAAAATTTTGTTCATTTAGATGTGATAGACCTGTATTTGATGCTGCTCATATCAACTTCTTGCTAGACATATAGGAACGTCACCGATCCTTCTACGTTAAGACTTAAGCCTGTTCTAAAAAATAATGTTGCTTTTGCACTATGATGAAGTCCTGTTATTTAGTCTTCTTCCCCTTGCTCCCTCTCCATCTTCATCCAGGAAGCACTAGTCATCTTAGCTTTGCAGGATCTTAGTTTTAGTGAAGTTTTCCAGGGTTGCAGATTTGTGTATCTTTAACATAACCTTAGAATGGTTATCTTCTTGTCTGAAATCAATTAAAATCTTTTATCTCAATTTCCTGCCAGGTGCTTCTACTTGGCAAAGTCCTACAGTTCAGCAGGAAAGAGGACAGAAGCTTATTTCTTGTACTGTCAAGCTCGTTCTTTAGCTGATGCAGCTCTTAAGAAACTGCAGTCTGCAAATGCTGCTGATCAGGTAAGCACTTTATCAGTCAAATTACCTGCTTTCATTATATAAATTTGATTGTGCATCTGCTGTTAATGTTCGATGATAGAGCTCCCAAGCTGCTTCTTATAGGACGAAATTATGACGCATAATTATAGGATTTCTTATATTTCTTACTTGCGTTGCTTCAATCAGCAACGAGTATGAGTGCGAAGGATTCCTCCCGCTTTCCCGTTTCTCCTTGTCATTGTTTTCTCTCCATCTGTATCAGGTCATGATCAAGGAACTGAAAACACTGTATAATGAGAGTAGATCTAACAGCTGTATAGAGCATGCCAAAGGAATTATGGAGGAGGAGAAGGCTCCAGAAAATCTCTCGAAGAAGATATCAAATATCTCACTAAGTGGAACTGATAAGAAGGTATGATTTGGCCTCCCATATGTCTGTTAAATACTTCTGCAATCATTCCCAGTAGTTAATTTGTTGTATTCGCCTTTTTTGCGATGTTCACGGTGCATATGGAACCACATATCTCTTGCATTACTATATTTAAAACAAGGGAAGGAAACTCATGAGATGTCCTGTGTCGTTGAACCATTTCAACCTACGTCTTCTATCACCCTTTCTGATTGGGTTCGATTACATTGAAGAAAAAAACTTTGGGTTCTTACGAAGAATTAATTATTGACTGTTGAAGTATGTGAACGTGAGACTTGGAACAATAATAGTTTTAACTAGTCTTTAATTTTAGAGAGGTTCAAATACTTGGTAATCCAAAATCTAGTTAACGTTGGATGAGCCTCTCGCTTATCTTGGCAGAAGCATTAATGGTTTTCTCCATCTCGTGTCCTTCAGAGGATACTGCATTTTGTGTGCATGATTTTTCAAATCAATAGGCATATTGTTCATGAAGTTGTAAATTCTGTTGTTCAAGTATTTGTGCTGGAAAAGGTTTCAACTCATGAGATGATAATGCAGTGATGGCATTTCTTCTTCTTTAAATTCTGCTCGTGAGCCAAAAATATATCATGTAAATATTAATGAGTAAGAATGATTTTTCCTCATTGATAATTCTCGCGGAGCATTTTGACATTGTGTGTTTGACTTTGACACAAATCAAAGCCCC
>ML324792.1:0-25017 GCA_005239505.1 Nicotiana paniculata | reverse complement strand
GGAATTGAGTTTTGGTGTTCCAAGTCACCTTTTATTGAATCCTTTATCAAAAGGAAGATTTGATTCCTAATTCATGATCTGCGAAAACAGAAAACTGAGTAAGGAATTCTGTTGACCGAGGGGAAGGTGTAAGGCACCCATCGAGTCCCGTGGTTCTAGCACAGTCGCTTTATTGACTAATGTAAGGCTTAAATCAATTTTTTAGCTATTCTTGTATTTTTATTGATTATGGCTTATTTATTACCGCTTAATTAATTATTATATTTTTATTAATTATATTCACTAAGATGCGGTACACACACAAGGTATTCTTTGAAATTAAATGTTAAACCAAGGCACGGAATATACACATGGTCAAAATATAATTATTTTAAATTTAAAGGTATCGAGACGCAGGGATGCGCACATGATCCCTTTATTATTTAAGCATATCAATCCAAGGTTCGGGTATGAACACATGGGCTAACAGTGTATTTAAAATATTAATTATTTTGTCTATTTTATACCCGAGATATTTAATAGTATATATTATTATTATTATTATTATTATTATTATTATTATTATTATTATTATTATTATTATTACTACCACTAATCTTGAATTAGCTCCTAACTTGTCTCGCTCCCTCATTTTTTTTTATCACTCTTTTGTTTCTTACGATGAGTTTGAATTAACCTGTAACCATATCTCTTCCTCACTTATCCACATTTATTTTTTCAATCCTAACTATCAGGCCATTACTCTATTGTTTGAATTAACTATGAATTAACTTAGAAGAGCCTCCCTATAGCAACGGCTAAACTAATAACAAAATATAGGATGAAACGAAATAACACAAATAATTAATTCACATGAGCCATAACAAGAAATGTAAAAAATATATCTAATAATCAAAACAAAGTTTAGAACTAGTTATTTAAGGACGGATCGCTCAATTCAGAAATATAAAACAAATAAGTTCACTCATCAAACATGTTGACAAGAATTATGTAAATTTTCCTAAACCGATGCACACGACTAAACTGTGAAACTAAATAGAACAATTTAAATATTCATAAATCATAACAGTTAGTGACATAAGAAATTAACTAGTCCATCAATCCCATTTATGAAAATTGACTCTACAAGAAAACTTTGAAAAGATAATTTTAAGGCCAATAAACTTTTAGTAAACTTAACAATTCCAACTACATCCTAATCGTTATTTTCTTTAATTTAAACCAATATCAAATAATCTTACAAATTACTTAGACACATGAACCCTTTTTTATTAAGACAAATATATATATCTAGAGATTAAAACTAGAGATCCTATTAAAGTTTAAAAGCAGTACTCTTTTATTTACATCTCAATAAACATGTAAGTCATTATAAACAAAAAATTAATAGATTTCATTTCAAGACAATAGAGTATAAAAAAGACAAAAGAAAAGAAGAATTAAATTAATATTCATATGTTCCATCATACCTTTTTTGCTTCTAACTTTTTCACTTCTTTTCCCTTCTTTCATTTTCTTCTTTCTTTCCTTCCTTTCTCTTTCTCTTTCCTTCCTTTCTCTTTCTGTCTGTCCATTTTTCTTTTTCTTTTCTTTTTTTTTCTTCTTTCTTTGTTTTCCCTTTCTCTTTCTCTCCGTTCTCTTTTTCTGTTGTTTCTTTCTTTTTCCTTTCTTTTTTTTTGTCTATTTATAGAATAAGATGGATGAAGTGGTTGGTCGAATGTGATATTGTATGAGAGTAGGAGTGTGGGATTTTTAGGCTAAAATTTTGGTGTTAGTTAGCTAATTTTTAAAAAAATCAGATTTTTTTAGATAATCCTAACTTTAACTTCAAAGTTTTATTTTTAATAAAAAAGATCGTCTTTTTTTTCCTTTTTTTTTAAAACTTTTTTTTTGTTTTAATTTTCTAAATCTTACATAAAAGATGGTAACGTGTATATATATATATACCATCCTACTTTTTAGACTTAAAGTAAACTATAAAAATAAGAAAACTCAATATTTACACTATAGTTTAAATCATACAAAGAATATAATAGTTTACTTATTAAATTCTAATTAAAAGATACTCCATATATATACACTTTAAGAATGTGAGTATTATTATTATTTATTTATTTACTTTAATTAAATAAAATCTAGTAAGTGTAAGATAAAAGTTTAAAACACCAATATTAGACCTAAAAAGGAATATTTCTACTAAAATAATATAATATTTGAGTGTGGTCAAAAATTAGTTGTTCACGACACTCACTTTACTGCCGTTTTACAATGGAACTACACTTACCAAAAATAAATGTTGTGTGCTCTTGCTCTGGTGCTTGGACTTTAAAGGAATAGGTAATCAAAGTGTCTAGCTTGAACAATTGGTGTAAACTTGGCAAGTAAAAGGCAATTCACAACAGCTTTTGACCCAATTATTTTTTTTCTTAATAATCTTGGTCTTCATGCTTATTAGTTTGACCAGCATCAACAATCCTTTTGCAAATGGGACCATGTCTGAGACCCTCCATTCCACTAATTCTCAAATACCTTCAAGCTTATAAGCATTTCTTTGCACTTCAAGACTTGAATGAGCAATTTCCAACAATTGGTACATTAACACGTACATCATCAAGGAATAGGTGAAGCGCCACCAATTTACATGAAGGTAACATTTTTACAAGTAATTGGACAAAAGCCTTACTAATATCCAAGACCTTACGTCTGGTTGTGGTATCTTAGAATTGAGGTGTATTGTAATTGATGTATTAGGTTGCCACCTAATAAGAAATGACTAAGAGTCATTTCCTTAATAAGTGGCTTGCTTCCACGTGGGTGGGGAGGAATGATTTTAATCTTTATTCACATATTAGATAATTAAGTAATGTCTCGTTATCCGGTAATTAATTAATTATCCGTATAATTAAGAATTATTTTAAATTAGTTAAAATCCTACTTATTTTTAATACACTTTATTAATCCTACTATCATGGTCATATGGTACCGCATAAATTAAATATATACACTATTATTTTTATTAAAACACCCATGCAAAAATACATATATTTTCTCAACTTATAATTTTCGTAATCTCATATAAAGAGTAAAAATTTTCGTACGCTTAATTCGTAAAATGGAAAAGGCCTAAAAATGCCACTCAACTTTCAGAAAAGGCTTATTCATACCATCCGTTAAAAAATTGCTCATTTCATGTCACTGTCGTTACACCTTTGGCTCACCTATGCCATTAATGAACTAACGACACATTTTTTTTATTTTTTATTTTTTTAAACCCCAACATTTCCACGTGTAATGTCATCATTCGTCCGAATTAACCCATGCCCCACATTATTGAACCTAGGTTATAGCTATTAACCCAAAACTCCACCGGTTAACTTATTACCCATTAATCAACCCAACGCCAACCAAACCCAACCCAACCCATTCCAAAATCCCCCATTTCCAATCATCTTCCCCAAATCACATAGCACAAACCTAACTCATTCCATCATCATCATCATCTAATTCCTCCTCTTCTGATTCATATAATGTTCCAACTTCTTCTCCAACTTCAAATTCCCCTGCTGATGACGAACCCTCATCTCCACCTTCCCCCGACAGTGACTCTTCTTCCCCACCCACCCCCACTACTGTTGTGGGTCCCACCTCTGACAGTGCAACTCTTGCTGAAGCACCCACTATGCCTAGCGCCGCCACTAATTTAAAGGTCTCCTCTGTTTTTGGGGTGGCAGCCATCGCTAGATTATTTTTCTAAGATTTTTTTATTTATTACGTGATTCGTTACTCATCTGACGTTACAGAGTAGAGTGAATAATTAATTCTTCTGTGAATTGTAAAATTTTCGCAGAAGACAAAGAGAGAAGAGCTAGATTATGTTTTGTTCATATATAGCAGTCTTGAATTCTGAGCATTGAAACACGAATGCAGATGTGGTCTATGGGGACAAGATCCCTTTCAACTTAACTAGAAACTCTAGTAGTGAATGCAAACTCTAGTAGTAACCCAAACAATGGGAGATTTTGGAATGGATTGGGTTTGTGCTATGTGATTTAGGGAAAATGACTGGAAATGGGGGATTTTGAAATGGGTTGGGTTGATTAATGGGTAATAAGAAACTGGTGGGGTTTTGGGTTAATAGATATAACCCAGGTTAAAATAATGTGGGACATGGTTAATTCGGACGAATGAAGACATTACACGTGGAAATGTTGGGGTTTAAAATAATTAAAAAAAAGAATTGTGTTGTTAGTTTATTAATGGCATAGGTGAGCCAAAGGTGTAACGGCAGTGGCATGAAATGAGCATTTTTTTTAACGAATGACATGGATAGACCTTTTCTGAAAGTTGAGTGGCATTTTTAGACCTTTTCCGTTCTTAAAATTGTAAAAATATGACCTTCTTTTCTTGTGAGAAAATAGTTTATATCTTTACAATAAAAAAAAAATCTCTTAAACTTTATGATATTATGTGTATAATTTATCATATCTGAAAATAGTAATAATGGTAACTATCCAAAATTATACTTATAAACCTTTTACTAAAATACTCCACTTAAAAGAAAATACCACATTAACATTATATCTAACGGTATCGATATTGTTAAACTTATGGAGTCTTACAATAACATAGTCAGAAATCCTCTATAATCTCATTAATGGTCTTAATCCTTTCTAGTTCATATGGATTACTACGACTAATTCTAATATTAAATTACGGGATGTAACAATTATATATATATATATGTGTGTGTGTGTGTGTGTGTGTGTGTGTGTGAATTTATGTTTATTGTGTGTGTGTGTGTGTGAATTTATGTTTATTGTGTGTGTGTGTGTGTATTACAAATATACATTTACAATGCTCCCACATGAGTTTTACACAAAGGACAAGAAATAAAAATATACTCTACTCTCGGGACCAGCTCCCTCGACGGTCCCTCGGACCAGGTCCCTCAACAGCCCCTCGGACCAGCTCCCTCGACGGCCTTCAAATATCAGCATCGGCATCAAAGAAAGGAAAAACTTGGCGTCGATCTCATCCGCCTTAGCCTGCTTTATCTCCTCCGAGAGATCAAAGCCCCGAGTATGAATCTCTTCAAGGGTCTCTCTCTGAGATCTGTATCAGGCATACTTATTTCCCCTTCTCTCTCTGTCAAAGGCTCCGCTCAGCTCAGCCCGAGCATCGGCAGCATCTTTCAAGTAAATGGCCACTTTCTTATCGGCCTTTGCTTGAACTTCTTTAGCTTCAGCCCGGGCATCGACGACCTCGGCCTTCATCTTCAAGAGATCAGTCTCGAGCTTGGAAATCCTACCCATCTAAATCGAGATACTTTCTCGAGCATTGTAGAGTTGTACCTCGAGGGAAGAAGCCTTGGCCAAAGCATTCATTTGGGCCGCAGCATGAACACCTATCTGCGCCTTCAACCCATTGCATTCAGAATTGACCTGTCCGACTTCTCCCCAGAGGCGTTCAAGCGCTTCCATATTTCTCTGCAACTGGAATACCAAGCATTAGCTCTCAAAGATGGGAAAATAGACATGTACCCCCCTCAAAATGAAGATTACCTGTCTCTCGAGATTGCATTCGTAATCTCGGCTTCGGTTCATCTCCGATCGAAGATATATCAACTCTCTTGTCTTCTTATTGCAAAGAAGCCTGAGAGATTTCTCCTTGCCCAAGGCTTCCCGCAACTTGGCCTCACAGCGGAGCATCTTGGACTTGAGCTTGTCAAAATCCTATGAAAAAGAAGCTTCAATTTGAAAGATGTAAATACAAAACTGAAAAACCAACAAAGTCAACCAAAACTCACCACGGAACATAGCCGCTGAGCCTCCTCAAAAGATGAGCGTGCATCTACTGGCCTGGTCTCATTGCCCTAGTTAAACCGCTCTCGGTGGGGATATGATTTCTCTAGACCCCACTTGATTCAAGCGGCCCCTGTCCCCGAACGTCCCTCGAAGTACCTTCGAGGGGGGAAGCAGACGATGGTAGAGGACTCTTGCTCCTTCCCTCTCGTGGAACCTCTCCCTCGAGGCCGAAAGTCTCAGGCCCAGCAGGTTCGGCAACCTCGGGAGGGCCCCTGGTTTGAGCCGTAGAGGCAGAACCATCCTCCCCAGGAGTATTGATGTCCACAGAATAACCGACGCGTATGAGGTCCTCTTCAGAAACAGCATTTTCTTTGTGCCCCCGGGCAGGCCCCGCCTTATTATGAATGTCTTCATCCTCCGAGGACCTCTTCCGCTTATTATCCTCCCTCGGCTCCGAAGCCGCGGTCCTTTCCCCTCCTCGAGGGGGAACGATCTCATCTCGGAGAATCTGCCAACGCCTGCGGTGACGGAGTTAATACACATAGAGGAAAGCATTCCTCAAAGGACGATCACATGACATATACTGTGGTTTTTGCTTCCCATTTGCCCTTCGACAAATCTCACCACTTGCGTTCGTCATAGGACGAGGAAGCTGCTAGCCTCCGAGTCCAACCCGCAAAATCGGGGATCTGTTCCGGCATCCACGGAACCGCTAAGAAAGAGAAAAAGAAGTATTCTTATAAATCATCGAGAGCAAAGGGCGCTAAGGTGCGACATAGTGCTTACGTTTGAAGTTCCATTTTTCGGGGAACGGCAGGAACTCTGCAGGAATGATGTCGATGGTCCTCACTCGGACAAATCAACTCATCCATCCTCGATTCCGGTCCTCATTGTCACTGGAAATAAAGGGCTTGGTGGATCGACGTCGTAACGCAATCAGGCCTCGACAATGCAGAGGCTGATATAATTTGATAAGATGGATAAGGGTAAACTTCAGCTCAGCCTTTTCAGTGAAGAACCTTATCATCAGCATTATCCGCCATAAGGATGGATGAATCTGAGCCAAAGTGACTCGATACCTTTTACAGAATTCGAGCACAAGGCGGTCGAGGAGGACCAATGTAAATGGGTACGTATACACATTCAGGAATCCCTCTACGTGGGCCATAATATTCTCTTCTCGGGAAGGTATCTGCAACATCACATTTTCTCCCCAACCATAATCTCTCCTCACGACCTCGAGGTGATTCTCCTCTATCGATCGAATAAACCTCGATGCATGTTCTCGATGGCTCGGAGCATCGAAGGGTTTCTATAGTGCAAAGTATTTCTTCAAAGCAAAACAACTCGAGGTTAACTCGACGTACGTCGGCGGTGTACCACTGATCGAGCAAGAAGCAGAGGTAGAGTTTCCCTCTTCTTGGTGAGCGGATTTAGGAACGGCAGCCATAACTATTCGAATAAATATAAAGAGGGAGAAAGCTCAAGCAAAGCTTTGAACTAAAGAAGAGCTGAGAGAAGGAAGAGAACTTTAAAGAGAAAACTAGTTTTGCACGCTGCAAAACCTAAAACCAAGCTTATATATAGAACAAGCGGCGATTATTCATCTACTTTGAGGGCCAATTAATTCTGACAAGGTCATTATAGCTTTTGGGGAAGTGTACCGGCGGGGCCACTTCGATCACTTCGCGGTCATGTCATAGGAATGGCGCTGTCATACAGTGTTTGAGAGATTGAAACTCCCATGCCAACCTAGCCTCGAGAAGGTGTCCGATCTCGAGGATCTCTGTTACTACAAGTACGGGCTCCAAAGAGCTAAATTCAGAGCTCGAAGGTCGACTTTTGCATAAATATTGCAGAACAAAATTTGAAGATATGAAACAAAGAGATCTTCTGCATTCCAAAAAATATATTTACAAGGGTATTTTACAAAGCTCCCCCGAGGATCCCATGTACAAAAAAGAAAAGGAAAAGATAGTAAGTCTACTCTTCGCCTTCGCTACTGCCCGAGTCGCTTCCAGAGCCCTCATCCGGAGTGGTTGAGATTACTGATTCTTCCTTCAAGTCCCTGGCTTCTTCAATCTCGGCAGAGAGATTGGATCCTTTGACACTCGCTTCCTCGAAGGCTTGCCTCCTAGCTTGCAGGCGAGCATGAGCAATAGCCCGAGCCAGTTTCAGCTCGGCCTTTTTGGATATCTCCCTGGCCCGATCATTTGTGGCGGCAGCATCCCTTTTGTATGAGGAAACAAATTCATCGGCCTCGGACTTGGCCATGGATAATGCAACAACCTCCTCCTGAGCATCTTGAAGAAGGCCTTGAGTCGAGCATAGCTCTTCCCAAAGCATGTCCCTCTCCGAGGCCACGACATCATTCAACCGCATCAGTTCGAGGATCTCGGCGTCCTTGGCCACAATCTCCCCCTGAAGTTGCCGCACTAGGGCATCCTTTTGCCCAATCTGCAAATACAGAAGACAGGCTAATTAGCATCAATTATGGCAATAAAAGACAAGTTCATGTGTATCAGATTACCTGCTCGATAAAGTCGGCCCTCTCATGGAACGCTCTCTCTGAGCATGCCCGGTGGTCGACCAACTCCTCCTCTTTTTGGGCATGCAGAGCCTTCAGCTCATTTAGCTCCGATGTAAGCTTCTCGAGCTCCTCCTCACGGCAAGTCATATCGTCATGTAGCTTAGAGAAAGCTTGGTCATACAGCTTCTTGGCCTGCAACACAAAGGAAGAAAGTTAGAAAAGCAAGGGTAAAAATTTGAAGCACAAATAGTATATCAAGAATATCACCTGTTTTTGAAGCCTCTCAGCCTCCTCGAGAGCGATAGGGGGATCGAGATCGGTCTCCTCCTCAACGCCTTCAAAATAATATCTGAATGTATCACCCCCTCCCAGAGAGGTCCCCAAACCGGAGGCATTCTGACCCAGGGCATCTTGTATCTCCCCTGGAGAAAATGACGGGCCCGATTGAAATCCGCCCGCACCATCAACTTCCATCGGGGCTTCCTCTCGACCCCAGAAAACTTCAGAAGCGAGCCCTCCGAACTCACCAACACGGACTGTACCATGTCCGACGACCGGCTCGGGGACTGCACTCAAACCCTCCTCGACGGTCTCCTCAACACGAGGCGGATCCGCATCGGCCGCCTCCAACTCAACAGTCGTCCGCCTAGCAACATTCGAAGCATCAACACTTCGTTTTACCCTTTGTACCAAAGGGCAGGTATCATCATATTCTTCCTCGGCACGAAAGCTCTCAGTGCCCATCGAGGTAAGGACCGTAGCGTCGGTCTTGGGCTTCCGAGCCTTTGCTTTCTAGGATTTCGGAGACTCCGCCGATGTCTCCCTCTTCCTTTTCTTATCCTTGGCGGTTTTCGAAGCCTCTTCCTCGCTAGGAGGAGGCGGTCTCATCGACACGCCTTCCCCAAGGACTGCACAGGCATGATGGATCAAACTCACCACCATAGAGAATACTTACAAAGAATGAGTAAATGGCAACAATAAAAGCATACTGTGGTTCTTGGCCTGCCACCGCGTTTTGGCCAAATCGTGCCAAATGCGCTTGCTGTATGAAAAAGCAGAGTCCAAAAGTTTGATCCGTCCCAGAAGGTCCTGACCGCGCCGGGGAACCAAACGGTGGCTGCACAATCATAAGAAAATCAATCAAAAAAGAAGAAGGTCAGATCGGAAGAAGAAATGAGGTGGTAAAGCATACTCGATATGGGAATACTCACGCTTCATGTTCCATTCCTCCGGGAATGACATCCTATCAGCAGGGATGAGGTCCGAGGTTCTGACTCTAACAAATCGGCTCATCCATCCCCGGTCTTTTCCTCGTCGATGCAGGCCAAGAACGCCTTGGCAGATCGATGGTGTAGCTTGATTAAACCCCCTCGGAAGAGACGAGGGCTATACAATATGATCAAGTGATCGAGGGTGAAAGTTATTCCCTCAACCATGTTAGAGATATATCGAATCATATATACAATCCTCCAGAAAGAGGGATAAATCTGACCGAGTGTTACTCGATACTGACGACAGAAGTTGAGAATCGCCGGGTCTATTGGCGGAGAAGAAGAATCTACGGGGCCTAAAGTGAAAGGATATGTATATACGCTGAGGAAGCCAGCTTTATATGTGACTATGCTTTCCCCAGTTGTAGGGATTTTTACTTGTGTCGCCTCCCCCAAACGGCAGTCTATCTTTACCCTCTTTATATCGGTCACTATACTTATATACCGAGACATGGGCTCGCATCGGCCCGGTGTAGAAGGGAGTTTCTCGATGGTAAAATCGAAGACGGTGTCAAAGAGACCGGGAATGCATTGCTCGATACTAGGAGGAGTTTTTGATTTGCCCTTAGACGGGCGTGATGAAGAAGTGGCTCCCTCTTTTTGAGGTACCATTTTGGAGGTTTTTGCCATAATTGTGACTGAGTTTCAAAGAAAGAAGATAAAGAATCAAGCAGAGAAAGAGGATGAAAGCAGAAAACAGCTAAATTTTGAAGACTTGAAGATGTTGTAAAATTATGGAAGACAAACGATTGAAGTATTTATAGAAGCCATTTGGGCACATTTGGGAAGCAGAAAGGTCGAACCAATAGCGGTTCGTGGGCTTCTCGTGAATCGTGTTTATAGCGACCTCTGCGCAACCCTTATGTCATGTCATTTAATGTTCTGATGAGGCTGACATCGTAATGGGAGTATCGAAGAGGCAGGGATTCAAGATATCTGTATACGGCTAAAATCGGGGAGTTCGATTTTATGATCATTATAGCATTCTGTAGCCCGTCTCCAGAGAGCTTGAGGCACAGTTCGATCCTATTTTGACCAAGCTCGAGACCCCGTCTCTTATGCTCGGTTTGCACAATTTCATTATCCTTTGCTCTTATCTCATTTTTCTTAACTCTCACTTAGCATCTATTGCCTAAACAACTAGTATTAAAATAAATCACATATTTTTAGAACCACAAATCAGATATAATTGTAATTACCATTTTCAATGTAAATACATATCTTCCTAACTTTTTTGGGTGTTTTGAGGGAAAAAAATTAACAAAAAGAATTAAATACAATATATAATTTCCAACACAATTTAAAGGATGAGTCTTAGAATTTTATCATGAACTCAATCAGCAAATACTCATTGTAGTTTTATACAACAATATGGAAAAGAAGAGAGATTTTTCTTACCCCAAATAAATGGCAAGGAAAATCTGCAAAATATTGTGAGATCGAAGAGGTGACGGAAATTTTAGGTTTTAAAGACAATGAGACAAGGCGGTTTTATTTTGGAAAAAAAAAAAGGTACTCCGTGTATTATAGGTATTAGGATTAAAGATAATAAAATTTTGATCAAGGTAAAAGTGTTTATAACTGTGGCTTCTAAAATATTAGATGGACATTAATTTGTCGGCTTCAAATAAGCAATTTGCTAATTTTTTTCCCAATTTGAGTGGGACAAGAACATTGATCCAGGCCCAAAAATTATTTGTCGGATAAATTACATATAAATCGACCGCCTTCAACTTCATAATTTCTCTGCCGCTTCTTACTTCTTTATCAAGTTCCTCATTCACTTACGGGAATCTAATTGTAAGTTTTTTCAATAGTTTGTAATCAGTTTTTGTAGTTTCTTCCAGGTTTTTTTTCTATTCTGCTATGCACTTAAGATTTGTTTTTATATATTTGTCTAACATATATAATCAGACCTCTCGACAACGACTATCCTCTATAACTGCACTTAAGTTTTCTTTGAAATTAATTTCTCGTGTTATGTTATAATATATATTTTCCATATCGGAACAGAGACGTTTGATTTCTTGACTTTTCTGCGTTCTGTTTTTGTGTTGGTGTCTTTTGATTTCGATGAGAATATCCGACACTAAAATTTTGTTCAGTCCCCCTGAAATTTTCTGTTCAATATCGCTCAGCGTATTTACTTTAGAGGGTCATTAGGCGTTTCATTATATTTGATTCTTTTAGGATGAATAGATATCTTGCTGCTTTGTTTCTGAATACTTGCTTTTTTTCATTACTCCTACTTTTAGGAGGATTCATATCGCCGGACCCAACTTGTTTAGGAGTGAGACATAGTGTTATTGTTATTGTTGTATTTTGATTTGTTTGAGACTGAAAGAGCGTGAGAACGAATGTAGTGATTATGTTGATCATGGTGTTTCAATGGGATGAATTGTATTTCTTTTTCCTCTTTGTTTTATGTATTGATCATGATCACATTGTTGTGTTTGATTTCTATTCTTAGGAAAATATGCCTCCAAAACGTATCAAAAGAAACCAACAACACAAACGTCAAGAATCAATTGATGATGAGGATATAATCAGTGACTTGCCGAGGAATGTAATAGATTGCATTCTAGGGAAAATGCCTATACGTGATGCTATAAGAACGAGCGTTCTTTCAAAGAAGTGGAGATTAAACTACTTAACCATTCCGCAATTAGTGTTTGATGATCAATTCTGCAAAGAACTTGTTGAATTCACGAAGAAGAAGAAAACTAGGATATTTTACGACTATCAATTCAACGAGATTGTCACCAATTCTCTCATGCTTCATCCTGGCCGAATAGAGAGATTTAAAGTATGCATTCCTAAGTTCAGTACACTAGGGTATCCTAATGTGAACAAATGGATGCTATATTTATCTACGAAGAATATCAAGAAAATAACCTTAGAATACAAGAAGAATTCTGTACGTCATAAGTTACCTCCTTATTTCTTTTCTTGTCTGGACTTGACGTACTTGAAGCTCCGTAATTTTCATTTTTCGCCTCCACCAGAGTTCAAGGGATTCTTATATCTTGAAAAATTAGTTTTTTTGGGGGTTCACTTTGCAAACAACTGCTTTGAAAGTATTCTCTCCGGCTGTCCTGTTCTTCAAAACCTACATTTGCGTGGGTGTTCTGGTGTTTGTCATTTTAATATCATCGGCTCTAAACTCAAGATATTGTGCATCAAGGCCGATGATAAGTTCGAATCAATCTCCTTAGAAAACGCTCCTAACTTGACTGAAGTTACTGTTGCACTGGAGAGAGCTGTGATAGGAGTGGAAGATAATCCTATCTCTAATTTGGCTAAGTTTGGGGGTTGCTTGGCTAAAGTCAAAATACTTTGTCTAAATGGAAAGTTTCTGCAGGTTAGTACTGATACTGAAATTATTTATAAGTGTCCAATTTTCCTTCACAATCATTCCTAATCTGATTCAAATGTGTCTTCTTCACATATTGTTCTTTCAGTTCCTAGCTGAAACTCCAGTTCTGCATATTGCTGTCAACGTCGCTAGACTCTTTAAAGATTATTGAACTCAAAGCTGTAAACTTTATGGACTTTGATCACATATCTGTTGTTGTCTGTTTGATTAGAAGTGCTCCTAATTTGCAAGAACTTTATATTGAGGTAAGTTGTAACACTCCATCTAATTTATGATACATCGTTATAGCGTAACTAGTAAATTTGCTACCCGTGACCTAAGGAGGTCACGGGTTCGAGCCGTGAAAACACCCTCTTGCAGAAATGCAGGGTAAGGTTGCATACAATAGACCTTTCTGGTCCGGCTTTTCCCCGAACCCTTACCGCGCATAGCGAGAGCTTAGCGCACCAGACTGCCCTTTCTGTTATCGAAGCGACTTATTTGGTTTTTGCTCTATTTTCATGTAGGCTTCTACAGTGACACTAAACCAAGAGCAAGTCTCAGGTTATCTAAAACTCATGGACTGCACAACTTTTCCCCTCAGCAAACTTCATCTGGTCAAATTAACGAAAATTTCAGGTTTCGATCCTGAGATTGAGTTTATTCGATTTCTTCTCTTTAGTTCGCCATCACTTGTGACAATGAGCGTCATGGAGCACCCGGAACTTGAAGCTGTAGAAGCATTGGATACAGCTAGGAAGTTGCTCCAGCTTCGACCACCAACAGCAGTGCATATAGATTTCTTGAAGGAGTGTTAGATATCATAATGTTATTTTAAGAAAATTTATGCAGCTAATTTAATCCTAATTTATACATATATACAGTATTATTTTTTGACGAAGCCACCATGTGCGTCCGCCGTTGGTTAGAGGGTTGGTATAACTTTAAGAATTTTTACTTGTTACATAGCTGATATTTCTGATTTTAAGTGAATTCTAAGTCCTCTCTTTCAATTTATGTTGTTTCGTATTTTGTATTTTGATGCGATCTAACCTTGAGCAAAGTAACTTTTGCTTAAGTTCAAAATACTGAACCATTGATGACTTCAAACCAATGTATAGGCACAATGCCCATATATAGATTCATAAATTTTTCTAAAGTAAATTATAGAATGCAAGTGAGATGTGTAAGGGAGATAGAAGATACTATTTGTTCGTGTGTGACAAATGCGATGTTATTGTTCTAGTAAGAATTTGATTTCAACTTTTGTTCAAATTTAAGATGGTTACAAGAAAATCCTAGTCATTTTTGCCCAATAGCTACATACACACATTACGTTTTGACCTCGTTGGTCGAGAATACTATCACGTTTGATGAAGCGGTATCACGCAACGTCAATTCGTCGGAAAACTTCACTGAATTTATGTATTAATATTATGATGAAATGGATAAATAAGAAAAATGACACCACTTGGCAAAAATTATCTCTTAGCATGTTGGTTATGTGCTTGATTTTGCTCTAGAAGATCAAAGACTCAACAAAATTAATAGACTAAGACATTTTTTGTCCAAAAGTATGATAATTAAAGTTATTATTCCTGTTCTTCTATAAATTTCAACACCACTTATAAAAATTTCTGCGCACGCCCCCTAAGTACTATCTTTTGTCTGTTCAATTTTCTAGTTAACAATGGACAATCTACTCCTCTACACCAGACATTATGTATTGTACTATCAATCTTCTGTTGATGACTCGAACCCACGATCCTAGGGTCGTAAGTGAAGGGTGCTGATCATCTGAGCAAACCCCTCTTGTCATATATATGATATGATGATTCAAATTATAACATTGTTGCAGTAAAATCAACAAACTAAATTTTGTGGTAGTAAATCAATTAACTTGCTCAAGTTGCATAGAATATTAATTTTGGCGAGAAATGGTACCAACCCTCACCGGTTTTTCATAGATTATACTCAAGCTTGTAAAATATCAATATAGAATGGAATGCAATATAAATATATAGACTAAGCTAAGAGTACTGGTGATATTACTTCCACAGTTTACTTTCTAATTCAAAAGTCATCTTTTGCAGATTAGCTACACAAAAGAATTTAGCACGCTCTTGTTTGCATCTTTCACTTTTCTTTATAAACTTTTTCATAATTACTCTTATCAATTGAGAAAAGTAAATATTCTGCACTCTAGCAGTTATTTTGTGTTTGACTCAAAAATTTAGATCTGGGTTCAACCAATTAGATTTAAATAAAATAGAGTCAATCTTAGCTAATATTAATATTCAAAAGATAAGGTTATCGATTTTATGGCAGATAATATGCATATATATTTGATGGAATAGCAGGGCAATAATAACAATATTCAGTGATCCAAAAAGGTGAAAGTCTATATTAAATAATAATAAATAGCAATGAATGCATTTAAGTAAATAAAAATGTGTGAGTCACCTGAAAATGAGTGAGATATATGGATATTCTTCCTGACAATGATGAATTATTGATGAGCCTTTGAACACTTAGGTTGTTCTTGGATCATGTGGAAAAGTTAGACAGGAATCTAAGTAAAAAAGTTATTTTCGTATGCTGTAATATGGCCAGATTCTTTCAATAAAGTCCAAGTGTTTTCTTACAAGTGAATATCTCATATCCTCTATCATCCTATCTCATATCCTCGACCTTGGGCGGGTCTTTGTTGAAATCGTACTGATAACACGTGGCAGTCTGTGAATGCCTCCCTAATGTAAATAAAATAGTTTGATCATATCAGAGATAATTTTTTACCCATACATGTAGTATAATAATTAAGGTTCTTAATTATTTGATCAAGCAGGGACTTAACGAACTGCAACACACAACATAACTTTAAAATTAACAACCAAAGTATCATTCCAGTGATCATCATTCAAAAACATGCATGAAATGTAAAATCCATAGTATTGTAATGACAAAGTCATTACGAAACAGATTAGTAAACATCCACTGCAAGCAAAACGCAGTCTTATATTACTGCGACGATATTCGTTTCTATCTATTCACCTTTAACATCCAAAAACATTTTACCCACAGATCATGGTCTGATTACAGAATAGTGGCGGATATATGTAGAACACAAGTACTAGGTTCGTATGAACCTAGTGTTTTCGATAAAGAGCACAAAAATCACTAAAACTTTAACAGATAGTATTAGATTCTGAATCCATAATTTCAGAAGTATAATGCGTTCAGTTGTAAGAACCTAAAGCTTGAACCAATCGAATTAAAATTCTGGAATAGACTTTGCTACAGACTCATGAAGATCAATCAAACAAGACTATGTTATGGATGCTTATCGAAGTTATAGACAACTTCTGCTTTAGGTGTTGAAATTTTATTAGTTGAACGAGTGTTGTACCACGAGATCCATGTAAATCTAGCCATAATGGCTCGATTAGCACTCTCACTAGCACCGGAGACTTGGCTAACAGAAGCTTGATAAGTTGCATCTCAGCCTTTGACCCGATAATACCTAAGAGCTTAACTTCCCTGAGATTATCAAATGTCACATCTAAGAAACATTCCACTTCAAGATATTCTAGACCAAGGTTTTCATCATAGTCGTCATCATCCCTCCTCCTCCTCCTCATCATCACACTAAAATCGGATTAACATGAACCAAATCTCCGAATTTATTGAGGATATAAGGTATATGAAAGCGAATAAATAAGAAATAGAAAAAGAAAGGGATATAGTGTTAGCATAAACTTTAATTGTATACTAGGATCTTGAATATGATAATTTTACATATAATTGTTATAGAAAATATACCTGAATCGTAGGCCATTGTCGTGAAACGGAAGCGTTAATTGAAATCTGTTTCTCACCCTTTGCCCTAGTTTTACGTTACCGCCGCCTGTAATGATGGGAGGAAAAATACGGTAACCCTAATGGGTAGGGAGAGGACCAATTTATAGAGGTTCTCATTTAATCTGGTACGTCCATCAAGTAACCGATTAGACGGATGAGATTTAATGATAATTAAATATTAATTATGGGCCTTAAGCCTATTGGGCCACATACATGTAGGAAAATAACTTACATTCTCCCACTTGGCCCAATAATTACATCATATTAATATTTAATAATATAAACATTAACTGCGCATAAACAAATCTCTTCTATAATGTCCATCATAAACACCATAATACGATAAACTACTAAATGTGAGTTATGGCGGTTATATATACTTTGTCTACATACTCCCTTCCATATATACAACATTAGCAACGCATCATACCAGGTCCATAAGCTATAAATATTATGGTCCACAATAATGTTTCATTGACACTTATCCTGTAACTTCTCAAAACAATAATGTGTACACTATTATGAGAAACAGGAAATCACTAATGTATATCAGAAACACATAAACGAGCTCAGAGTGTCAAAACATCATAAGTATATCAGTCATAAATACAGCCAAGACCCATTCTATGTACATGTTCTTTAAATATCTTTGGTTGTAAACCTTTCGTTAACGAATCTACAATCATGAGATCAGTTCTAATATGCTCAAGTGACACTCTTTGTTTCTGAACTTCCTCCTTGATAGTAAAGTACTTTAATTCCATATGTTTGGCACCTTTGGAGTATTTATCGTTCTTGGAGAAGAATACTGCTGCAGAATTATCAAAGTAAATTTTCAGCGGCTTGGTAATGGTGTCGACAACCCCAAGTCCTGAAATAAAGTTTCGCAGCCATAATGCATGAATTGTGGCTTCAAAACATGCCACAAATTCTGCTTTCGTCGTGGATGTAGCAATGATAGACTGTTTGGCACTCTTCCATGATATTGCTCCTTCAGCTAATTGGAACAAATAACCAAACGTAGACTTTCTAGTGTCAATACATCCAGCGAAATCTGAATCCGAGTATCCAACAACTTTCAAATGCTTGGATCTCATATACATGAGTATGTAATACTTCGTTCCTTTCAGGTACCTCAAAACTTTCTTTGCAGCTTTTCAGTGATCAATTCTGGGGTTACTCTGATATCTTCCTAGCATTCCGACCGCGAAACTAATATCCGGTCTTGTGCAAGTCTGAGCATATATCATACTACCAACAATTGAAGAGTAAGGAATTGATTCCATTTCTTTTCATTCTACATCATTCTTAGGGCATTGCATGAGATTAAATTTGTCCCCTTTTTGAATTGGGACAATTCCTGCTGAACAATTGTTCATGTTAAATCTCTCTAGAACTCTTTTGATATAGCCTTTCTGAGAAAATCCCAATAATCCTTGTGATCTATCACGGAATATTTCTATTCCTATCACATAGGATGCCTCACCCATATCTTTCATTTCAAAATTCTTAGAGAGAAAATCTTTAGTCTCATGCAATATGCCTAAATCATTAGCAGCAAGTAGAATATCATCAATATATAGGACTAAAAATATAAACTTGCTCCCACTGATCTTTTGGTATATACTCCGATTAACGGTATTTTCCACAAAACCAAAAGATGTTATGGTATCATTAAACTTTATGTACCATTATCGTGAGGATTGTTTAAGTCCATATATTGACTTCTTCAGTTTACACACCATCTGACCTTTTCCTTTAGTTTCGAAACCCTTTGGTTGGTCCATATAAACTTCCTCCTCGAGATCTCCATTAAGAAAGGCAGTTTTCACATCCATTTGGTGTAACTCTAAATCATAATGAGCCACCAATGCCATAATAATTCTTAATGAGTCTTTCTTTGAGACCGGTGAAAAGGTCTCTTTTTAATCAATGCCTCCTTTCTGAGTATAACCCTTGGCAACAAGTCTGGATTTATATCGTTCAATATTTCCATTTGAATCGCGTTTGGTCTTAAAGACCCATCTACACCCGATTCTTTTAGAACTTTCTGGCAATTCAACGAGATCCCAGACTTTATTGTATTCCATGGATTTTAGCTCTTCCTTCATGGCATCAATCCATTTGCCAGACTCATTACTTTCTATGACTTATGAAAATGAAACCGGATCCTTATTAAGACCAATGTCAAAATCCGACTCTTGCAAATAAATCACGTAATCATCCGAAATAGCCGATTTTCTAACTCTTTGAGATTTTCTTAATGGCATTTTTTGGGGTTCATTTGTGTCAGATATTTGTGAGTTAGTTTCTTCATGAAGTGTTTCATTCAAATGTTGCTCAATGTTGTCAAAGTGTTCTTCAACAACTGGAGTAATATTTGGTATTTGTGTGGAAGTAGGCACATTTGTGGTCAATAAAATATTGACCCTCGACTATTTTATTTCCACACTTTGCTTTTCAACACTCCCAATAACTTCACCATTTTCAATGAATCTTTCATTACCGGTTTCGACAATTCTCGAACTATGGTTTGGACAGTAAAACATATACCCTTTAGATTTCTCTGGGTAACCAATAAAGTAACCACTTACTGTTCGAGAATCTAATTTCTTTTCTTGTGGATTATAAACTCTAGCTTCCGTTGGGCAACCCCAAATATGCAGGTGCCTTGAACTAGGTTTCCTTCCTGTCCACAGTTCAAAAGGGGTCTTTGGAACTGCCTTACTAGGAACCATGTTTAATAAATACACAGCAATTTTAAGAGCATACATCCACAATGATTTGGGTAATGATGAATTACTCATCATGCTCCTAACCATATCCATAAGTGTTCGATTACGCCTTTCTGCAACACCATTTTGTTGAGGTGTTCCTGGCATAGTATACTGTGCACATATGCCACGTTCCTCGAGGAACTTTGCAAATGGACCTGGACATTGTCCTGATTCGTTATATTTACCATAATATTCACCACATCTATCTGACCTAATAATTTTTACCTTTTTATCTAATTGTCTTTCAACCTCATTAACAAACACCTTGAGAGCATCTGTTGCTTGAGATTTTTCTTTCAGCAAATAGATATATCCATAACATGAAAAATCATTGATAAAGGTAATAAAATATTTCTCTCCACCAAAAGATGGAACATCAAAGAGTCCACAAATATCGGTGTGNCACAAGTAAGCAGAACTTTCATCTAGTGAACTACGTTTAATTCCAACATTATGTTGAACATTAAGAAGGGATTCAGAAAAACCAATATCGAGTTTCAATTTATATAAACCATCACTAAGAAAACCAGAACCATAAAAGATAGCATTTTTATATAAATTAAAACATCTATTTCCAAACTTTAAATCAAATCCAGAAATATCAAGTCTTGAAAGAGAAATCAAATTCCTAGAAACTGAAGATACATAAAGAGTCTGTAATAGATCAAGGTGACGTCCAGTCTCCATGATCAAACGATAAGTCCCTATGCCTTCAATTGGAGCCTTCATACGATTTCCGATTAACAAGAAATCCTTATTTGGATTTGTAGTTTGGATCGTAAGGAATCCCTACAATATAGTAGATACATGAGTAGTTGCACCAGAATCAAGCCACTAAGTATTATTAGGAACTTCTACTAAATTTGATTCGAAACATACAAAAGCACTAATTGTACCTTTATTTTCGAACCAAGCTTTACGTTTCAGGCAATCTTTCTGATAGTGTCCTTCCTTGTTACAGAAACAACACTTATCTGCCTTATGTTCCTTGTTAGCATCCTGTGGAGCTTTAGCAGGTGCTTTCTTCTTCTTGAACTTGTTGGCCTTTACTTTAAGTCCTTTACCAACTTCTTGACCGATGAGGTTAATTGAATGACTTCCTTGTGTCTTAAGTCTCGACTCCTCCTGAGTAAGCATACTGGACAATTCACTAACATTTCACTTATTCTTAATAGTGTTATAGTTAATTTGAAAAGGTCCATACTCAAGAGGCAACGAGTTCAGAATAAACTGAACCAAGAAGGAGTCATCCATTTTCATCCCCAAGGTCTGAAGTCTTGCTACAATGTTAGTCATCTTGATGATATGGTTTTTCATACTACGCGACCCATCAAACTTCATGGTCGTGAGTTCAGCCATTAGTGTACCAGCGAGAGACTTATCTGCAGAACGAAAACGTTCTTCTACAAACGCCAGGTATTCCCTGGCACTTTCTATTTGTGGAATAGTACTCTTAATGTTGTTGGCAATATTCATTCGCATAAACATAAGGCTTAGCCTGTTAGAGCATTCCATAATTCATGGAAAGACTTCTCATCCGCACTGCTCGAATCAGTAATGGCAGCGGGCTTATCATTCAGCAGAGCCAAGTAACAGAAGAAGCAAGCGAATGAAAAGGAATAGCTGCAAAATTAAATAATACATGCTCACAAATCAATATGGATTTAATAAAATAGTTAAATCATATCGCAATTCTCCTTTGGGTAGATACTACGACACACTATCATAATTTAAACGCCATTTAGTCTTTAATAGGTAATCAAATATTTTTAACCAAAGATATATGCCATCTTTGGACATACAATATATATTTGACTAAGAATATTAATTTACCTCATCATATTCACTATTCATAAAATAATTGATTCACCTTTGGGTAAAATTCTTAAGTTATAACAATAGTGAAAATTAATTTATCCACTAATTTTTAATTATAGGCATTTCATTAATTTTATGGATAAACTATAATTTTATGTATGCATATTTTTATAAACAAACTAGTTTGGCCACTTTGGTGACTAACAAACTATATAACATAATGGCATACACAAAATAGAGATCATAAGATTTTATGCATGTGAATACTTTAAACAATTTAGTTTGGTTACTTTGTTGACTAGCAAACTATATACACATTAATCACATACATAAAATAAACAATAACTGACGTTTAAAAATTTACTTTTAGAAAACAAAAACAATTCATTATGGGCTTAGAAAGTTGAGACAGAATATCTATTTCAAAAGTCACGCTACTTTACTGGTGAGATTGTAGAGTAATTTAGTCCCACAGATTTAGATTCTCAGTAGAAACATTAGTTATTGTTTAAAACTAATATAAGAATCGTAGTTATACATTACGTGGGATTTATGTGCAAAGTTTATACATTCCACGGACTTTTAGCAAAGAAACCCCATTACTTTAATGGTCAAATAACAAAGAAGCATTACAGAATCCTATAGACTTCGTTCATTACTTCATTATCGGCGCAGCTTTTTAAAGCTTAGGCTTTTTCATACAACCCTACTTTATTATATTAGTAAAAATTACCAAATTCAATACACACATTGAAATAAAAAGGAAACAGTGAAAGAACATTAATTGGTCAGATCTTTAAGCCCAAAGAGGCAATGCTTAAGTTTACACAAAATTCAATGCAAAACCTGATAAATCAATGAATTAAACAATTAGTTCTTTTATTGCCATGCATCGAACTTTACCAAGAAGAATTATCTTATACGAATCTCGTAAGAGTGATTCTCGATAATTAATCTGAATCGATTTTATAATGAAGATTATTAGTTCAAACAATTCAGGCTCGTGATACCACATGTTAGCATAAACTTTAATTGTATACCAGGATCTTGAACATGATAATCTTACATATAATCGTTATAGAAAACATACCTGAATCGTAGGCCATTATCGTGAAGCGGAGGCGTTAAATTGAAATCGATTTCTCACCCATTGCCCTAGTTTTACGTTACCGCCGCCTATAGTGATGGAAGGAAAAATACGGTAACCCTAATGGGTGGGGAGAGGACCAATTTATAAAAGTTCTCATTTAATCTGGTACGTCCATCAAGTAACTGATTGAGTAGATGAGATTTAATCATAATTAAATATTAATTATGGGTCTTAAGCCTATTGAACCACATACATATAGGAAAATAACTTACATATAGAACCTGAATTTCCAGATATTGTAAATACGGGACGCTTCTTATCAGGCAAAGAGCACATCAAATTCGTGCAGATAAACATTAGTTAGGTAAAGATATTTGACATAGTCAAGATGAAAGGGAAGCCTCATTGGTACTTCACCTGCTCCTGCAGCCAAGAACTATATATGAAGAAAATGTCAAAAATAGGATAAATCAAAGTCCAAATTCAGTAGAGACATAAATTCAGTAAATTCAACACAATAATATAGATATTTACAAGTAAATTCAGTAGCACTAACCTTCAGAAACTTGAGTATTTCGGCTTTAGGTATTCTAACCAACTCTGGAATGTTTAAGTAGTAAAATCTCCACTTCTTTGAAAGAATACTCGTTCTTATAGCATCACGCATAGGCATTTTCCCTACAATGCAATCTATTACATCCCTTGGCAAGTTGCTGATTTTATCTTCATCATCAACTGATTCGTGGATTCTGCATAATCTTTTTCCTTCGATACCTTCTGGTGGCATATCTTCCTAAGAATGAAAAATCAAGTCGCCAATATGCAATCAATTTATGTTGTCGTGCATCGGTAATATGAAGAATAAATTTGTAATATTACAAAGAAAAAATAAGGTACGAGGTTGAATTATTATATGTAAAGGAAGAATAAAGGATAAAATATGATTATTTAATAATAAATAAGGGCAAGATGAGAGGAAAAAAATAAGGTAACAACCACACCAAATCAGTTGTTACATAAAAACATCACTTTTCGATGTTACATAACAACGGATTTAATGATATGATACAATAAAATTTAACTAACAATCAATAAAAGAGTTAATATCCTAAAACCAGCCTAAACTATACAAGTTTTGTCGGTTGCCTACTTAAACTATTGCATGTCCCCGAAAACGAACCCCATGAACTATATCCTTCTCAATAATAAACTCCCCTTGTTGCTTACGTGTCATTATGTGTGTAATAAATCGCCAAAGAGCGCGTGAAGGCTGAAAAAAATAATTAAAATGACCCACCTGGCAATGTTTAATGCCTAACTAGCATTTCTTTTTTAAAATTTATACTTCTTTTTATTTTCTCCTCTTTTTCTTTATATTTCACCCTCCTTCCTCGTTTTTTTTACCTTTCTTCTCCATGTTTTCATCTTTCTTCTCTATTTCTTCATCTGAATCCATCTGAAATTCTCTCTCTTGTTAAAACCCTAATCTTCTATACTGATTCAGGAGCTGAACCTTAGTTTTTATCCTGACTTTTTTAGCAGAAACAAGAATAGACAAAGCAATTGAGGTTATAACTAAGATTAATGGAGAAAATTGCTACTGAAAGAAGGTGTAGCGATTCTCCGATGAGAGCAAAGAGAAAATGAGTTTTTTACAATTGACCCACTAGTTTTAACGTTAACCCCCTTTTTTTATTTTTACGGTGTAATTTTTTACAATGATATAATAAAGAATATTAAAATTTTAATTAAGTTTGTTTATTAGATTAAGCTAAACAAATATCCACCTAGATTGCGACATGGCATATTTTAAAAAATTAAGTCCATATTAGATAAAAACGCCTCCCCCCGCATTTCCTGTATAGATATAATTAGATACTCATCAATACTGCGCTGCCGCTCCCCTGTTTCTCTTCTTTACCTATTTCTTCGTCAACTTCCTTATTAGAATTTCTTTTTCTTTTTTTGCTGTTCTCTGTTATGACTAATTTCTCTTTCTTCGTATATCTGTTCACTTTGATTTTTGATTTTGATTTTGATTTTGATTTTGAGAGTTCCATAGTGATTAGAAATTCAAGAAATCAATACCCTCTGTTTTTTGCCCCTTTTTGATATGTTGATTTATTTTCCCTATTTGAGACATAAAATTAAAGATCCTTTAAGTCTAACAAGAATGCATGTAGTTGATAACTTGATATTGCTGTTTATTGGATTTTTTTCCTTAGAAAACGCTCCTATCCTAACTTGACTGAAGTTACTGTTACCCTGGACAGAATTGTAACAAGCTTGGACAATGTTGTAATAGGCTTGGAAGCCAATCCTAATTCTGATTTGGTTAAGTTTGTGGATAGCTCTCCTAGAGTCGAACTACTTCGTCTAAATGGAAAGTTTCTGCAGGTTTGTACTGATACTGAAGTTACTGTTTTATGGCATAATACATAAACAAACCCTCAACTGTTGGGATTTTAAGTAATTAATGATATATTAATGCTTAAAATGGGTGAATGGGAAATG
>ML324791.1:0-27199 GCA_005239505.1 Nicotiana paniculata | reverse complement strand
ATTAACCATGGGATAGCCTAATTTCGACTCTTAGTTTAGACTGGAATATTTAATTAACCTAAAAAAACTAAGCCCTACCTAGACCCAAGTAGAAGCTAAAGCAGGCCTTAATACAAGGAGATTAACTAAGTCTAAGAAATTAATTTAACTAACCTAAAGTAATTAATTAATCTAAAATCAATTAACCTTTGATAAAAAAATGAAGGTTTAGCTATTAGTTAATTAGATTAGAATGAAGTTGTTTATTGACTAATAGTTAACATAGCATAAGACTCACCTAAAACCCAAGAATTGATTTAACTTAGTCGACTCCTTCAAACAAAATGAACTAGTTAACTTAACTAACTTCCTTTAATTATCCTAAGCCTAAAGACCTAAGTTAACTAAACTAAGTCTAATAGTCTCTTAAGTAATTAACTAAATCCTAAAATCTGTCTAAAATAATTAGTTTAATATTAACTAACTAAAAACAAATTAGTCGACCTAGGCTTATTAATTAATTAAGTTTCTGATTTTAGGTAATTAATTAAAATTCACCAAACTAAATCAGTTAACTTAAGAATTGAATTGATCAACTTACCTTAAGTAGCAAGCTAAACCTAGTTTGACTAATAGGAGCTTTAATCAATTAACTTAATTAGTTGACCTAACCTTGGTTAAAAAAAAGCAACTAGTAGTCACCTATGAGACCTAACTAGTGTTAGTTAACTATAGTTCAATGATAACCCAAGTAAGTAACCATGATTACCCAATGGTAAATTCGGGGACTCTAAGGGATACAACAGGTAATGTAGATTAGGAAATCAGATTTTTAAGGGTAGAAGGGTCTTTTCTAAGGCTGGAATGTTCTGGAAAGGGACAGCTGTCCCAAAAGGATAGGGTGGACAGTTGTACATATACCCTCTTCAGCCTAATGAATTAGGAATATACCAAAGGATATCCCATTCCAAAGTCTCCTATAAATAGACCCCTCTCCCTTTAGAAAAGAGAATTCTTTTTTTGGACACTCTGAAAAACATTATTTCAACCTCTCTTAACTGCTAATATATTCTGAAAATGCAGAAAGAACCAATTTTTTTTTTCATTCATAAACAAAATTTCTAAAAAAAAGAATATGGTTGAAAAGGTTTGATTTTCTTCTGGGAGTTCATCAAGCTTTTGTGGGTCTTCTCAACTTGGTTCTGGTTCTTTTCTGCCTCTGGTTTCGAAATATCTGTTTTGAGTACTCAAGTCCTGGGTTGTTTACTCTTCCTGGTTTGCTGGTTTTCTGGTTGCTCCTGCTTTCATTGTTGCTAGAATTTCCTTCTTTGTTTTTGCTACTTTGCTGATTACCTGACCTTTATTTGGTCAAGATTTCGTTAATTCTCTCTTTAAGGTATGTAACAACGAACTTTAGACAGAGTTATTGACTCATGTTGTGTTTACTTTAAGATTGTATGAATCTGAATCCTCTTCTGCTCCATTCTTGATATAAAAACTGAAGTAAGGTTATTATTATTTGAATGTATGCAACTCTTGGATTCAGTTTGATTATTCGTTAAGTTTCTGTCAATACATTTAACATTTGGTAGTTAGATGTTAATTTTATATTTGTTTAGCATATTAGGGCAACTTGCACTAGGGTAGATGAGTTTGATCCTTTAATAATCAAACTCACCCCATGACGAGTGCACAAACATTAGTATGGTTGGCTGAAGTTTACTCTTTAAAAGGGTATAAAGTATGTAGTTAAAAAGGGCATTAGGGTGAGGAATCTAAACCCTTGAATGGTCAGATTCATCCTCAAAAAATGCCTAAATAATCAAAGTTTCTATATAGTTTAGAATTATGTTAGTATTAGCACTAGGGTAGATGAGTTTGACTCGTTGGTAGTCAAATTCACCCCATATTAAGTGCTTAAACAACAGCTTATCACCCTTTAAGGGTATGAAATGAGCAATCAACAAAGGCTGTAGAATCGTGAATCTGAACCCTTCAAGTGGTTAGGTTCATTCTCTAAGAAATGCCTAAAAAGTCAAAGTCACAGTATAATCACGAGTTTGAATAGGATCTCTATGGAGATGAATTTGACCCCTTTTTATGGTCAGATTCAGTCCATAAAAAGACAAGAACTTGTTCTGTTATAAATGGTGTAAAATTATCATTACGGGTGAGTCTAATATCCTTCATGGTATGACTCATCCGATAAATGTTTGAAGATCTATTGTTACTACTGTCCAAATAGTAAATTTTGGACTGATAGTCTACATTAAAGATGCACGAATGATTTTTTTTTAGTATAGTTTAACATAAGCATCATCCGACCTAAACTTGACTTCTTGCCATAGTCTTGTTTGGTCTAGTGGATGAATAACACATTCAACTAATTGGGGTGTTCTACATATTACAAGGGAAAGCTTAAATGCAAGGCCTTAAGAGAGTTCAAGTCGGTAAAATTGGTTGGAATCTTTATGTTAGTTTTCTTTGATTCGGGAAAATGTATAACAATAGTCAAGCTGTAATTCCTTTGTACCTATTTTTCAGCATCATTATAATGCAATCTAAACTGGACTGTATATTCATTTCTTTTTTAGCCCTTTAATTATAGTGTTCAAACTGAACCGTGAGGTGATTTTTCCTGAAATTTGAATCTGTTTTCGAAAGATACTTCAAAACCCAAAATAGGTGTTTAATCAAAAAGACTTAGTGTTCGAATCACCCCCCTGTGGAACCTTTCATAAAACATTTTTTTTATCTGATTTTCAGAAACAGTTATTTCAAAATTCGGTTGTTTCAAAATAATTGGACTTAGCAGATTATTTTTTTTACTCACCTTGCATCTTTTCAAACTTTCTTAAAAAATCAAAGAGAGAACCTGTTCTTCTAAATTCATATAATTAACCTTAAAAGACTGTTTTTGAATAACTTCGAACGGTATAAAAAATAGATCTGCTATTTCCATCGAATTCAGAGGATGTTCCTTTAAAAGAACTTGTAACAATAGGCATATGAAATCTCAATATATATGAGTGATGAACTAAATAGAAGGTATGAAATTGAACAAAAAACATTAGTCAAAATGTCCTTAATGTGGCTAAATGAGCTTATTTGATTCCTTAAACTTGCGATTGGTAAATCAGTAGTTTTGTTTTATTTTGCAAACCTTTCCTTGATTGGTACGATTGAATTACATATCTTCCTTTATTTAACAATTATCCATAAATAGGATTGACCAAGAGTTTAAACATTTAAGGGGCTAAAATATGGCCATATCCCGAAACATGTTATCCTTTAGGCTAGTGAACATCATTTTAGGCAATCCTCTAGGTAGAGTGACATCTTTTAGTTTGAAAATTGGGTAAAATCAAGTGTCATTCCAAAAATTACCATTATCCACACTCGGGAGTGGAAACTCATGCCCCGGACCCTCAACTCTAAACAATTAACAAAAATGCTCATAGCAACCACGGGTACATCTCATGTGACGTGTTTGCCATGTGTTAAAAAAAAATAACAAGTGCACGCCATCGTGACTTGTCCAAGATAAATCCATAAACGCCCTAATTGATCTTAACACTAAAAATGCTCCTTCAAATAGAAAATAATCAAACATCGCCTCAAATAGGCACTATAAAACCGTCATGGCCATAGTTTTGACTACACTCGAGTGCGACAACTCATGTCCCCGTCTTCAACTTCAAATTATAATAAAAATCACATGTTGTAATTGCGGGTGCATTTCATGTGGCGTAGTTATAATGTGTCCAAAAAAACAAGCAAGTGCACTCCATCGTGACTTGTTTCAAGATAAATCCATAAATACTANCTAGAACCACGGAACTCGGGAATGCCTAACACCTTCTCCCGGGTTAACAGAATTCCTTACGGATTTTTGGTCGCAGACAAATTAAAACAGAGTCAAAATTTCCTCGGTTTGGGATTTTCAAAACAAAAAGGTGTCCGGGAACATCGTCAAAAATTCGGGTGGCGACTCTGAAATAATAAATAAATCCCAAAATCGAATAATGTCACTTTAATTGGAAAAACTCCCTTATTACCCCTTCATTAATCCAGGGGGTGGAAAAAGGAGGTGTGACAGCTCTGGCGACTCTGCTGGGGAATATCGAACCCAGAATCTCTGGTTCAGGGTTCAAGAATTCGAGCTTAGAATAAACTGTTTTATTTGGCTTTATTATATGTTTTTTACATGTTTAAACCTAACGTGCTAAATGTCGCTTTTTACCGCTTCGATATTATCTGAACTGTATATAAATTGTGCTGAAACCCTTCTTCTCTCTGAGTCTTCTAAATCATCTGGGAAGTGTGCACTTCGTGTGCCTTCTTTTCTGTTAGATTCATATCCAAATTTTAGAACAAGGTACAGACAAGTTGCAAAGCCGGTAAAGCTTCTGTATTCCCGGTACGCTGCCCCGACCTCGGCTCGAGCTGTCCGCTCGGGTAAGCCTTGTCTAGAACAAAACCCCAAGATAGAAACCTAGTATAACATAACCTCATGTCGGATCCCTAGTAGGAATGATTATTTGCATCATGTGCATTTGACTTAGGGGACTCAACACAGGGGTTGAGTCCGTCTAGGACAGTTGTACCCGAAATGAAAGACTACCCTGATGCATCTTACTTGTTACGTATGCATTTATTTGTTTCAGCTTGTGTATTGACCGGCTAAACCAAAAAAAAATGAACAGAACAACCAAGAGTGGGGTAGAAAAGAGAATTCACCCTGTTTTGAAAATTCTCTTATTTATCCCGAAACTCTACCAAAATTTTTGAAAAAAATAAAACAAAATGAGTGGGTGTGTATTTTTAATCAGTCAGGATTTTTCCGAAACACGCATTGTTTGATTCTCACGGGTGTGGGATACGTAGGCAACCTTCATCGGGTCCAACTCCATTTTTTAAAATCAAAAGGATATAGTCCTAAATAAAATTAGGTGACGCCATTATAGCCTGATCGCCCAAGTAGGGCGCCGGAAGGCCGTTTTTGCAAAAGTGGCCGCCTGTGTTTTGTCTTTAAATTTCGGCCCAATTCGCGAACACAGCCTTAAAAAAAAATTCCTACCCGAAGTATTAAAGGGCCGCATTCGCAAAGGTGGTCCATTTTTCTTTATTACAAAAGCCTTTGCCAAAATGACACTTTTCAAATTTTTTTGGTTTTAATCAAAAAAGAATGTGCAGGATGTATACAGTTGAAAACATTCCCTTCAAGGAAGTCGAGGAAATCCCTCTAGGACTCCATATGTGGTGGAGCAACTTGAGGGAATCTACTAGAAAGTCTGTTATGAAAGCTTTAGGAGGACTCATTCTGTTATGAAAGCTTCAAGGAAGTCGAGGAAATCCCTCTAGGACTCCATCTGTTATGAAAGCTTTAGGGGGACTCAAAATCAAGCCGAAGTTGGACATCGTCGAGGCTCTAGTACCATTTTGGGATCCCGCCCACAACGTGTTCCACTTTTCATACTTTGAATTGACGCTCACGCTAGAGGAAATAGCGGGGTGTGCTGGTGTCAATGACAATCTTAGAAGTCGGTACCCAGTGGCACCCAGGGCGGTGACTCCACATAAGTTTTTGGATCTGTTGAACATTAGTCGGGACGTCCAAGACCCACACATGTCTGAAGGTTTCTGCACTTTCTATTTTCTTTACAGACGTTATAGAGATCCCCAGGGTTATGAGGCTAACAACACTGGTCTAACTCACAAAGATCAGGCTAAATGGGAAGCCCGTCGGGGGCTAGCTTTTGTGGTAGCATTCTTGGGCACCTTGATTTGCCCAAGAAGTGACGGATGCATAGACATCGGGCTTGTGGGAATAGCATATTTCATGATGAAAAAGTCCAATGGCACACTTATACCGATGGTCTTAGCTGAGATTTACCGTGCTCTGACAATTTGCCAATCTGGGGGAAAGTTCTTTGAGGGGTGCAACCTGCTTCTACAAATCTGGCTGATCGAGCACCTCTGTCACCGCCCATGCTACATGAACTACAGTTTAACCGGTTTGAATTGCATCGAGGAACATGGTACTCGGGTAAAAGGCCACAAATTTTCTGAGGGCACGAAAGCCTGACATCATACTTGAGTGCACTAACTGCCGACCAAATCGAGTGGACGTTCGGGTGGCTCCCTCTCAGCGAGATTATCAATATGTCTGCTGAGGTTTGCTATCTCCTGTTAATGGGCCTGCGAAACATTCAACCATATTCCCCACACCGGGTCTTATGCTAGTTGTGCAGACAACAGGGTGTTCCCCATGATGAGGATTTAAGCCAACAAGCCATTGAGTTATGCCCAAGAACTGCATTTCCTGAAGGCAGGGTCCGTCAAATCTGGAACGAGTGCAGGTTTTTAGAATCTCAAAATCGGGTGAGAGACTTATCCAAAGGGGAAGTGGAGCCCGCCTACACTTCTTGGTATGGCATAAGAGGCAGGGAGCATCAAGAGCAATAACGACCCGCAAAAAGACCCCATGTACAACAATTCACCGAGCAAACTCAAGAGCATTGGGCTTGGTTAGAAAAGGAGAACAACTACCGAGTCACCATAAGCAAGTTGGAGGCCCAGGTCAAGGAAATCAAGTTCGAAAACATTCTACATACTGCCACAATTGAAGGGGAGAAAAATAGATTAGCCCAAGAAAATGAAGTGCTCCGGGCCCAGATACAGGAATTAAAAACAGCTGCTGAGAACCCAGAGAGAAGCAGAACTGATGAAAGGCTTATCAATAGCCTGAGGCATAAAGTGTGCAGCTATGGGAATGATCTAGATAAAGCTGAAGAAGAATTGGCTGGAGTTCGGGCAAGGTTAACAAGAAGTGCAGAAGAAAGAACAGAGTTTGTCCAGAGACTAAAAAGGAAATATGACCAGGAAATCATAGGCTTGAAGGAGAAATTGGCCGTCCTCGAGAACGAAATGGCCAAACAAGCAAAAAGATTTAAGATAGAGAGGGAACAATGCTATGCCATGATGGCTCAGTTAGAAAAAGAGTTGCAACAATGGAAAGAGCAGAGTCACAAAGACGCCAAGACTTTGGAGGCGAGATCCCAGCAGATCGGGCGCCTGCTTCAAGAGAAGGGTATCATCAGGCGAAGGGTCTAAGAGATAGATGACTACATCATCACCAGATGCTAGGAATGTGAAGATATGACTCAGACCACTTTCTTCTCAGCGGTTATAATCTTCGTCCACAAGATAATGGACGACCTTTACCGCCTTCGGCAAGACATAGTACGCAGGCCCGTGGCAAGGCCGAATGATGCCCCACCGGCCCCTGGAGAAACGGAAGCACTAACGTATTTTTGATGTTTTTCGAGTCTGTATTTCATTTTTCTAGTCGTAGTCATGTCTTGAGTCCACAGTAGTTTTTACATTTTTAGAAAATATGTGTCGAGTCTGTTTTGCAAACTCTGTAATTCCAAAAGTGGGCTACAAGTTTTCTGTAATCAGAAGTGTTTTATTTAATGAATGAAAATTTTTAGAATGAAGCTTTTAGAAAAAATATGCATTTTTGTCCTTTGTATTTTGCTAGCATGAACTACGTGATGATCTGATTCACACGACGCCGTGATACGTAGGTAATCCACATAGGATTTGATCATAACCATAAGAAAGGAAACCAAGCAAGGAATAAAAGAGTGGAAACAATAACAAAGGAAGGGCAAGAATGATAAAAAGAAAAACAAACCGAGAGATAAAGCCGGGATGAAGTACACAACTGTTGCAAAAACATATAGAAAAGCATTTAAATTGATCAGGTGCATTCGGTACCCCATACGTGCGATTGCCTATGTGATAAATGTTTCAACCTAACATTTTGTTGGTTCAATCTTAAAAGGTATTTTTAGGTGGTTGGTTTTGCGGTAACCTGGCTTTCGATCCTTACTTCACTAGATCAAAAGGGAGCATAGAAATGATGTCTGAAAGTCACTTGCCAATTGTCAACTCTTTCGTGGAAGACCTAAATCAAGCCATCCCAACATCTGAGTCAGCAACAACTGAAGAGAACAGGACTCTGCGTTGCCGCATGCTGGAAATGTGGGACGCATGGTCCAATGGTAGGGAACCACCCAGTACCATCGCGGGTTTCCCAGAGATAATCCCCAGGGCAGGCGGGACGTCCAACATCCCCATAAGCTACCCAGCCACACCATTTGTATATCCAACTATGTCGGCTCACTTTCCCGGAAGGCCTTTTGAGGTTCGCCCCCAGGCTTTGTTTTCTGGTGTGTCTTCCAACATCTTCACCGCACTACCAATCTCCGGGTTCCACCAACTATCTCCGGGCCAAGTTTTGAGCCGCCCGCATTCACATTCCAAACACCATCCGTCCATCAGGATACCGCTCATGCCACTCCCAATGCATATCCCCAATAAACTCAGCCTGAGGTCACTTTGGGACAGGATAAGAAAGCCTCGAGCACGAAGAAATAACTCGAAAAATGAAGAGTATTGAACAGAGCCTAAAAATTACACAGGGGCTGAGCGGGTAGAAAAGTGTCTCCTATGCAGACTTGTGCATGTTCCCGCACGTCCATTTGCCTCTCAGGTTTAAAACCCCCAAGTTCGAAAAATATGACGGACATGGGGACCCCATAGCCCATCTGAAAAGGTACTGCAACCAGCTTAGGGAGCAGGTGGGAAGGTGGAACTTCTCATGGCGTATTTTGGATAAAGCTTGATGGGGATTGCATCAGAATGGTACATGGACCAGGATATATCTCGCTGGCACATATGGGATGACCTGGCACGGGACTTTGTCTGACAGTTCCAATACAATGTGGACATTGCTCCCGATAGGAACTCACTATCCAATCTCAAAAAGAAACCCTCAGAGAGTTTCAGAGAGTACTCCATCAAATGGCGCGAGCAGGCCTCCAGGGTCAAACCTCCGATGGATGAGGTTGAAATGGTCAGCGTCTTTCTACAAGCACAGGAAGCTGATTACTTCCAAAATATGATGTCCTCCATGGGCAAACCATTCGTTGAAGCAATCAAGATTGGAGAAATGGTGGAGAATAGTCTAAAAACTGGTCGTATCCTGAGCCAATCTGCCATAAGAGCAACCTCTCAGGCCATCCAAAGCGGATCCGAGAGTGCAGCCAACAGGAAAAAGAAAGAAGAAGGGGCCATGATGGTTTTCGATGTCAGGAAGCCTCGACAATACCCACGTCCATTTCCCGAAGCTTCCCAACATTACTATCCTCACGAAGATGCAGCTTATGCTGCGCCCCCTTTTCCCTATGCGGTAATGAACGCTCATCCACATCCCAGTACGCAACAACAATACAGCCAGAATAGAACTCCACCTCCAAAAAATAACCATCGTCCCCCAGCTCCATATAATCCACACCCTCCTCAAAACAACAACCCGTACAATGTCTATCCCCGAGAACCACCAAGGAGACTTAATTTCACTCCCATCGGAGAGCCGTATTCCAGCCTCTTCCCAAAGTTGGTCCAGATGGGACTCCTGCAACCCGTACCTCCAAACGGGTAGAATCTTCAATCACCATCATATAGACGGGGTACCAATTGTGCCTACCATTCCGGAGCAGAAGGGCACGACACGGAGGATTGCTGGACCCTCACAAGGGCCATGGAACGCCTTATAGAACAAAAGAAAGTGGTTTTAAGGGACGAAGAAGCTCCCAATGTGACGAACAATTCACTGCCCACTCACAATCATGGGCCCGTCATCGGCATGATTTGCGAGGACAAGGATTTTGATCCATATCTAAAGGCCATCATCGCCATCGCAGATGTGGAAAGAAAACCCAAGGCGACACCCAAACCAGTCAAGGAGATGAAGAAGAGTAACCCTGTCCCCCAGGTCATGAAAAAGGCTGAGACTGGAACAAATAAGGGACCCTCTAAAGACACTGTCCTTTACATCCCCAAGGCACACAAGAAAGAACAAAGTGTTTTGAGCCCTCCCAGAAGGTTACAATTCAACAAGGCAATAATGAATGGCCCAAAAATGTACGTGCCGAAAGGGACATATGCGGCGCGGGGGCAAATAATTTCACCCAGGCTGAATGAGCCCGTGGTTATTAGCCGCGCGTCGCAAGCTCCCGTGAAGAATACTACTGCCGTCCCCTGGAATTACCATAGGATGGTGGTGAAATACAAAGGGAAAGAGATTACTGGGGAAACAAGCGATATAAACTCTTCAGAGAATACCTCGACCCAGAAGAACTAAACAAAAGCAAGCTGAAATGCTTTCCGCCCAAAAGGCTGATCAGTGCCGGAGAGGCAGAAGAATTCTTCAAGAATATGAAAACCTCTGAATACGCCATAATAGAGGAGCTCAGAAAGTCCCCCACTCAGGTCTCACTTCTATCCTTGCTGGTAAATTAAAACGAGCATCAGAAGATCCTGATCAAAACCCTTAACGAAGCATACGTTTCGGCCAGTACCGCAGTCGAGCAAATAGAAAGAATGGCAGAACAATTTTTTGAAGTCAACCGGATCTCATTCAGCAAGAATGATTTGCCCCCGGAAGGGGCCACCCACAACAAAGCTCTCCACCTAACTGTTAAATGTGAAGGTTACTATGTGAAAAGAGTTATGATGGATGGTGGACCTGGGGTTGATATTTGCCCTATGTCGACCCTACAAAGAATGGAGATCGGGACTGAGAGAATCAAGCCCAACAATGTGTGCGTCCGTGCATTCGATGGTATCAAGAGAGACACGATCGGGGAAATTGATTTGGTCTTGACAATCGGCCCTGTAGATTTCGAAGTGACATTCCAGGTCATGGATATGGATACTTCCTACAATTATCTCCTGGGAAGGCCTTGGATCCATGCGGCAGGGGCAGTGCCATCTACTCTCCACCAGATGGTTAAGTTCGAATATGAGGACCAGGAAATCGTGGTCCATGGGGAAGACGAGCAATCTATTTACAGGGACCCATTAGCCCCATGCCTGGAAGCAAGAGAGGGCAGCGAGAACATAGTCTACCAGGCTTTTGAGATTGTGGTTGCGGACCAACATAAGGAAGGAACCCCGTTCCATCAACCCTTCTTATCAAACGCGTCAATTATGGTCGCCAACGACATCATCAAACATGGGTACACACCTGGAAAAGGGCTCGGGGTGTCCTTGCAAGGCATTAAAGATCACTTTGCCTACCAATAAAAAGTTTTTTGGCATAGGGTTTCAAGCTATCCCGGATGATGAACAATGGGCTGACCAACGTAAGAAAAATGGTTGGGTATTGCCTCAGCCGATCCCACACATCACCGCATCATTTGTCAAGCCAAAATACGTGGAGGAAGAGGAAGAGTCTTTCACGACCGAAGAAATAGAAGAAATATGCGGAGCAATGAGGCAGATGTTGTATGAGGCCCATATGGTCCAACCAGGAGAAGGCCCCAGCACTGCCGAAGTACAGTATATGGGGCCTAACGCCAAGTTGCAGAACTGGGAGGCTACTCCATTCCCCATCAGGCGGGAGTCCTGGTAGTTCAGCTTCTGCCATCCTTTCTGCACTATGAGTTATTTCAGGGTGTAACTCAAGTGTTTTTAAATTGTTGCCTTTAAATTCCGATGTAAACCCTTCTATGTTCAAATTCAATGAAATGAAATCAAAATTTCATCGTCTATTATTGTTTCTGCTTTTTATTTACTTTTCTTATTTTTCAGTCCTAATAATGCGGCTTTAAAAAACATGACATGCTTGCGGACTTCATGCTCTGATCTTAATACGCTGTCTAACCTCGAAATAATGAATCAAGAACTGGAATATGACGAAGAAGAGGCTTTTAGGGAAATAAATCGAGAATTGGAACAGTTCGAGAATAAGCCTAAGCCAAACTTAAACAAAACGAAACCCGTTAACTTGGGAAACGAAGAAGAGGTTCGAGAAACTATGATAAGCGTCCACACGGATGGAAAAACTAGAGACGCCTTGATTCAACTCCTATTTGAACTCAAAGACGTATTTTCTTGGTCCTATGACGACATGCCCGGACTAAGTATGAACTTGGTGGTACACAAATTGCCAACCTACCCTGGTCATCCACCTGTCCAACAAAAGCAGAGGAAATTTAAAACAGACATGAGTGACAAGATCAAAGAAGAGGTCACTACACAACTAAAGGCTGGATTAATTCGAGTGGTCCAATACACCACCTGGCTGGCCAATGTGGTTCCGGTGCCTAAAAAGGATGGAAAGGTCCGAGTATGTGTCGACTACCGGGATCTGAATAAAGCCAGTCCCAAAGATAATTTTCCACTGCCGAACATACACATCCTAGTTGACAATTGTGACAAACACGAGGTACAATATTTTGTCGATTGCTATGCCAGATATCACCAAGTGTTGATGGATGAGGAAGATTCAGAAAAGACAACCTTCAATACACCCTGGGGAACATACTATTACCGGGTCATGCCGTTTGGTTTAAAGAACGTTGGGGCAACTTATATGAGGGCCATGATCGCCATATTTCACGACATGATGCATCAGGATATTGAGGTGTACGTGGATGATGTGATCATTAAGTCCATAACCCAAAGTGACCATGTGCAACATTTGAGGAAATTCTTCGAATGCTTGCGCAAATATGATTTGAAATTAAACCCAGCCAAATGCGCTTTCGGAGTTCCATCCGGAAAATTACTGGGATTTATAGTCAGTCGACGGGGCATTGAGCTGGACCCAACAAAGATAAAATCTATTCGGGATCTCCCACCCCCAAGAACCAAGAAGGAAGTCATGAGTCTGTTGGGTAGGTTGAATTACATCAGCAGGTTCATCGCTCAGTTGACCTCCACATGCGAGCCTATATTCAAGCTATTGAAAAAAGATGCGGCCATCAAATGGACAGACGAATGCCAGGACGCTTTTGACAAGATCAAAGAATATCTGTCGAATCCTCTAGTGCTAGTCCCACCAGAACCAGGGAGACCTCTGTTCCAATACCTGACAGTGCTAGAAAACTCCTTTGGGTGTATTCTCGGGCAACACGATGCAACCGGGAAGAAAGAGCAGGCCATTTATTACTTAAGTAAGAATTTCACAAGCTACGAAGCCAAGTATTCTCAGTTAGAAAGGACTTGCTGCGCTCTAACTTGGGTTGCTCAGAAGCTCCGACATTATTTATTGGCTTATACCACCTACCTCATCACGAGGCTGGATCCTTTGAAATACATATTCCAAAAGCCAATGCCCACCGGGAGATTAGAAAAATGGCAAATCTTGCTCACGGAATTCAATATTGTCTATGCCACTCGCACATATATGAAAGCTCAAGCATTGGCCGATCATCTAGCTGAAAATCCGGTTGATGATGAATACCAGCCCTTGAGCACTTATTTTCCGGATGAAGAAATCAACTCCGTCGAAGTAATCTCGGAAGGCGCTGACACCTGGAAAATGTTCTTCGACGGAGAAGCTAATGCGAAAGGTATCGGGATAGGGGCAATCTTGATTTCACCCATAGGACAACACTACTCTGCCACGGCCCGCCTCCGTTTCTTCTGCACAAACAATACTGCTGAATATGAAGCTTGTATAATGGGCATGAACATGGCCATTGACATGGATGTATAAGAGTTGTTGATCATGGGAGACTCCGATTTGATCATTAAGCAGGCTCAGGGAGAGTGGGAAACTCGAGATGTTAAACTCCTTCCCTACGGACAGCAAGTGAAGAATCTTAGTAAGCAATTCAAAGCCGTCGAGTTCAGATATATTCCTCGGTGCCACAATGAGTTAGCCGATGCGCTGGCCACCCGAGCGGCAATGCTACCCTATCCGGGTAATGTTCGCATAGACCCATTGGAGATCCAAATCAAGGAAAGACATGGTTATTGCAAAACGGTCGAAGTAGAACCCAATGTCCAACCATGGTATCATGATATTAAAATATTTTTGAAGACAAGAGAATATCTCGAGCAGGCCAACAGAGATCAAAAGAGAACCATCCGAAGGCTCGCTAGCAGTTTCTTCCTAAGTGGGGAAGTACTGTATAAAAGGACTCACGATCTAAATCTGTTAAGATGTGTAGAAGCCAAAGAAGCCAAAAGGATCATGGGCGAGGTCCATTCAGGAGTATGCGCCCCCCACATGAATGGGTACGTCCTCGCAAAGAAAATCTTGCGGGCTGGATATTATTGGATGACCATGGAGAAAGATTATTTCGGTTTCGTCCGGAAGTTCCATAAGTGTCAAATACATGGCGACCTAATCCATGCGCCACCATCGAACTGCATCCTATGTCGGCACCCTGGCCATTTGTTGCTTGGGAAATGGACGTCATTGGGCCAATTGAGCCAAGGGCCTCAAACGGGCACAGATTCAATTTGGTTGCTATCGACTATTTCACAAAATGGGTCGGGGCCGTCACATTCAAAGTTGTCACTAAGAAAGTGGTGGTGGATTTCGTGCATGCTAATATCATCTGTCATTTTGGTATCCCAAAAACTATCATTACCGACAATGCGGCGAATCTAAACAGTAACTTGATGAGGGAGGTATGTGAACAGTTCCAGATAACACATCGCAACTCGAACCCTTACCGGCCCAAAGCAAATGGCGCCGTTGAAGCAGCAAACAAAAACATCAAGAAAATTCTCAGGAAAATGATTCAAACATCCAGGCAATGGCATGAAAAGTTCCCATTTGCATTGTTGGGATATCGCACGACCGTGCGTACATCGGTTGGAGCTACCCCTTACCTATTGGTTTATGGAAATGAAGCCATAATACCCTCTGAAGTCAAAATTCCTTCCATTCGGATTATTGTCGAAGCAGAAATCGAAGACAATGAGTGGGTCAAGACCCGACTGGAGCAATTAACTCTGATTGATGAGAAAAGAATGGCCGCAGTGTGCCACGGACAATTATACCAGCAAAGAATGGATGACGCTTACAACAAGAAAGTGTGACCTAGGAACTTTGAAGTAGGGCAACTCGTTTTAAGACGTATCCTCCCACACCACGAAGAAGCGAAAGGAAAATTCGCCCCAAACTGGAAAGGTCCATACATCATAAGGAAATTACTACCAAAAGGAGCATTATACCTGGGGGACATCAAAGGAAATGACCCCGAAACGGCTGTCAATGCAGATGCCATCAAAAGGTACTATGTTTGATCCTCTATATATTTTCAAATGTTCTCCGGTTGGGATGACGAAGGCTTTCATTTTCGCTACCCAAACAGCATTAAACCTTTTGCAAACCCTTTGAGCCGGTTACTCTTCTTTGATTACCCTCTTTGGAACCCGAAAGTGTTATTGGAGAAAAAGAGATATTGAAAAAAGGAACAAAAAATGATGAAATGAAAAAAAAGAAAAAAACAACAAAGAAAATTTCCTGAACTACGTTCGACTTGATTCCGAAAGGATACATAGGCAGCCTCTCCCTGGGGTTTAGTCACACCAAAATAAAGATCCACATTTCTCCGAGAGTTTAAGCTGGGGCAAGTGTTAAGATTCGGCAATGTGTCGCCGGAGGGGTCCCAAAGTTGTAATTCAATACAAATTATTTGCACCAAAACCCTGTTCAACTCCTTCCGGTCAATTGGTAAACATGCTTATAGTTAGAGGATACAGTGTCGAATCTGGTGCAAGAAAATGAGAGAAACAAAATGAGAGAGTCTTATCGGTGAAAACCCACACGGGCACCGTGAGGCGACAGTAAGCAGAGAAATTAAAAATGAGAGAGTCTTGTTAGTGAAAACTCGCAAAGAGCACTACGAGGCGACGATAAGAAGAGAAATGAGATAGGTTAGTCGGTGAAAACCCGCAAAGGGCCCCACTAATCGAAAAGGATAATGGATCACTGATATGGACACAGTCCGGGGCAAGGTTTCTCAATCTCAAGGTGATAGTTGTGATGAATTTCTTAGAGTCGGACGGTTTACACAGATCGGGCATCCAGTCCAAAGGGCATTATCATGTTCATTGAAGCCCGCATGCACTCCAGATAATTCCTTCTTCCCTTTCCCCGAAAGGGACACCTTTTGTTTAAATTCGTTTCCCATTCTGTCGTTTATTTTTCTTTTTTTTGAATCCCTTTCGGTCTAAATCTGTCCCGAAACTAAGTCAAAGAAAATACGACAAGACTGATTTACAGGGCTCTTATTTGACACGGGTCAATATTCAAAAGGCACCCAGCCTCGTCAAGGGCATCGAGTCGATCCCGACTGGCCACGATGGCCGACGATTCAAACTCAAAACCTTGAAAGGAGGAAATCAAATTGAAGTGCCTATAAAGGCGATTGAAGTTGAAAGGTTGAGCCCCGCGTAGCTAACCATCTTGGCAGGGTTTGAAAAGCTGAAATATTCCAAATGACCCAAAGTTACAGTCGGAAGAAAAGTCAGCAATCAAAAGCCAATAAAGGCGAAATAAAGTTGGAAAGGTTAAGTCCCACGCGACTAACCGTCGCAGCAGAATTTGAGGGGCCAAAACTCCTCCCCAATACTCTGGAAATCCAAAAGAAAAAGCAAGTGAAAAGCCTGCAAAGGCAAAAAATAAATGTTGGGTCCCACGTGATCGACCGCCATGGTGAAATATGGAAAGCCAAGGCCCCCGGGATTAGAGATGAAACCCAATCCCCAACAAGCAAACAAGAAGCAAGTGTTTGAGATCTTCATCAAAAGAACTGAGATCAAGCAGTTGAAAATCAAGGCCGCAAAACCAACCACCGTTTCAAACTAACAAATCGTTCTTTGTTTGAAAATAGGAAACAGGTGCAAAAGCAACCATGTAGAAAGCAGGTTGAATCAAAAGGAATTGCGCAAGGGCTGGAAGGAGCTCTGCAGCATTGACTCAAAGAAAGGGAAGTTTCCTCCAAAAAATCTTTTCCCGCATATATATAAAAAAGAGAAGAAATGAAGTTGAATATGATGCAACCCTAAAGTAGCATAGGGCCCTCAACCCCTAGCCAAACATTTTCCAATCAAGGATATCCCAGTCCTCAGTTGATGCCAACATAGGGTCCCGCACCCAAACAGACACTGGCATAACCCCAGTGATCTCTTTTCCCCAGGCAATAGCATAACTTGTTGACCTTTCCAGACACCAGCATAACCTGATGATCTTTCTGACAACAGCATAACCTGTTGACCTTTCCAGACACCAGCATAACCTGGTGATCTCTTCTTTTTCTGACAACAGCATAACCTGTTGATCACTCCCTTTTCCCCAGGAAACAGCATAACCCGTTGACCTTTCCAGACACCGTCATAACCTGGTGATCTTTCTGACAACAGCATAACCTGTTGATCACTCCCTTTTCCCCAGGAAACAGCATAACCCGTTGACCTTTCCAGACACCGTCATAACCTGGTGATCTTTCTGACAACAGCATAACCTGTTGATCACTCCCTTTTCCCCAGGCGACAGCATAATCTGTTGACCTTTCCAGACACCAGCATGACCTGGTGATCTCTTCTTTTTCTGACAACAACATAACCTGTTGATCACTCCTTTTTCCCCAGGCAACAACGTAACCTGTTGACCTTTCCAGACACCAGCATGACCTGGTGATCTCTTCTTTTTCTGACAACAACATAACCTGTTGATCACTCCTTTTTCCCCAGGCAACAACGTAACCTGTTGACCTTTCCAGACACCGGCATAACCTGGTGATCTTTCTGACAACAACATAACTTGTTGATCACTCCCTTTTCCCCAGGCAACAACATATCCTGTTGACCTTTCCAGACACCGGCATAACCTGGTGATCTTTCTGACAACAACATAACTTGTTGATCACTCCCTTTTCCCCAGGCAACAACATATCCTGTTGACCTTTCCAGACACCGGCATAACCTGGTGATCTCTTTCTGACAACATCATAACCTGTTGATCGCTCCCTATTCCCTAGGCAACAACATAACCTGTTGACCTTTCCAGAGACCGGCATAACCTGGTGATCTTTCTGACAACAGCATATAACCCGTTGATCACTCCCTTTTCCCCAAGCGACATCATAACCTGTTGACCTTTCCAGACACCGGCATAACCTGGTGATCTCTTTCTGACAACAGCATAACCTGTTGATCACTCCCTTTTCCCCAGGCATCAGCATGACCTGTTGACCTCTCCAGACACTAGCATAACCCGGTGATCGTTTCTTCTCCATACACTGGCATAACCCCAGTGATCTCTTTTCCCCAGGAAACAACATAACCTGTTGAACTCTCCAGACGCCAGCATAACCTGGTGATCTTCCTGACAACAGCAGAACCTGTTGATCATCTTCAGACACTAGCATAACCTAGTGATCTCTTTTTCAGGCAACAACGTGACATGTTAACCTTTCCAGACACCGGCATAACCTGGCGATCTTCCTGACAACAGCATAACCTGTTGATTATCTTCAGACACTGTCATAACCCAGTGATCTCTTTTGTGACAACACCATAACCTGTTGATCCTTCCCCAGACACCGGCATAACCTGGTGATCTCTTCTTGACGACAGCATAACCTGTCGATCTTTTCCAACATAGGGTCTCCAACCCCTAGTTGCTTTCACCTTTTAGGCATAGGGTATCCACCCCCCTAGTCTGCATTCACTTTGGGTACACATTCCCGGATTTTTATTGCTTTCAATAATAAAATAGCATAGATTTTATTACAATAACTCACGAAATTTTCCTAGTGAAAAATGGGGCAGAAAATTTCGTTCGTTTGTTTTGATTTTGTGCAGATTACGTTTCTAGAACACTGGAACTCGAGACGACCAAAGGAAGAAGTTTCGATCCAAAATGACAGAAAATAAAGAAAGGGAAGAGAATATTGAATCCAAAAGTGCACAAACGGGGAAGATGTGGACTATTCAGGACGAGATTGAAGCCATCCGTCCAGTATATCCTGCTTTGATCCGAGGAACGACAAGACAAAACCAGCATCTGCGATTAACAAGTACCAGGATCCAGGTCAGAGTCAGCAAAAGATCAAGACTCAAGACCAAGTCCTAGATAGGAATCTTGTATATTTAGCAGCTGATAGGTTTTAGTTAGTCCTTCGTTTTGTACTTGGGTGTAATAAGGAGATTAGCAGCAGTAACAACAGCAACCGCAGTGAAACCACAATTACTCGGTAGTCCCAGCTACCAAAACTTCCAGAACTACACTGACATGATTCCTTTATAGCCAAGGATATGTAGGCAACCTTTGAAGCAGGGTTCGGTCAAACTTTTAAAAAATGCTTCACGATGGAACATATGAATGGGTAAACGTCATTTATTGTTTCTCACTTTGTCTTTGCCCGAAAATTCTTCGTATTTCCGAGCAAAGAGGGGCAGTTGTGAGCATGTAATTTTCCCCCTATTAGATACTCCTACAAATTTGATAAATAATTCAATTTTATGGAATTTTATTAAACTTAATTGTTTTTCGTGAATTATTTGCACTGTATGGTCATAAGTAATCTTTTAAAATTTATGATAATAAAAAAACATTTTAAAATTTTATAATTAAGTTTTTTAGTTTAAATTGCCTAATTCAATCATTTTAATAGGAAAATTACAAATTCGTTCTTTAAATAATTATGAGTATTAAAACTAATAGTCTCACGTTGATTTACTCATTAATTAAGCTATAATTGGATGAAATTAGGTCAAAATTAATTTTTATTAATTAGAATGATTTAATTAGTTAACCTAAGTGTTCCCAAAGACAAAAGTTGGACCTGGGCCAATGCACCCAGGCCCAAACCCCCTTTCTCACTACCCAATACACTCCAGCCCAACCCAAACATTGCTTGGTCCAACCCCCCTGTCTCCTAAACGACCCCGTTTAAAGCCCTGCTTCATCTCCAACTGTTAGATCTTCTTGATCCACCGGCTCAAAACCCCCCAACCTTTAAGTATAAGACTGTTCCAATAAACACCCCCTACCCTCTCAAACTCAAAGTCTAACACCCTCCCAAACACCCCCTGTTCGTCTCTCTCACTTCTCTCTAAACACCAAACCCTAGCCGCCGCCCTCCGCCTACCGGAAATCGCCTCCGGAGCTTCACCCAATCCGGACCAAATCTTCACCAGACACTCTCCTCCTCCTCCTCCTCAGTCACCTCCCATCGTTGATTCCACCAAAATCCCACCCAAAATCATTCGATCTTAGATCTAAGAAACCCGAAACCCTAAAACCCCATGTCCGATCGATTCAAGAATAACTAATGGTTCAAAGCTACATGAGTCAATAGTTCTTGATGAGAGCTATTGGTTCATGTGGGTTTGGATCATTTTCAAACCCCGCCGGGATCCGGCCAAGCCCGACGACTTTATTTTTTCCGGCAAAATCCTTTTAAACGGGTATTCCCCCTTCCTATCAATTTCTTGCATGAATATGTTGGTTTAATCACTATTTTTGTATCATTGCGTGATTTTTTGTTCATCATCTCTGTCGACTTGTTCCTGTTTATTCTTGTTCTTAGTTTAAAGACCCAAATATATCTAGCTTAGGATTATTTATAACTATTTTCGTGTGATTTAACTATGGTGTAACCAAGATTAGTATTAGGTTTCAGTTTATTTTCTTTACTGATTTTTAGGCATATGTTGTTTATGAACTTTTGTCAAGAAATGAGCATGAATGAACTAGTTGTTACATCCTTGAATTCATATGCTGAAATGCTGATATTGCATCTTCCTGTGAAAATGCAACAACCTTTGCTGCATTTTAGTCAGTTGTTTGATCATCTATTGCCTGAGGTCATCATTTGATTTAGCCCTTGATTTTGTTTCCTATGTTAGTAGTCACAACTAGGTGTTAACTTCCAATTAACCATGGGATAGCCTAATTTCGACTCTTAGTTTAGACTGGAATATTTAATTAACCTAAACAAACTAAGCCCTACCTAGACCCAAGTAGAAGCTAAAGCAGGCCTTAATACAAGGAGATTAACTAAGTCTAAGAAATTAATTTAACTAACCTAAAGTAATTAATTAATCTAAAATCAATTAACCTTTGATAAAACAATGAAGGTTTAGCTATTAGTTAATTAGATTAGAATGAAGTTGTTTATTGACCAATAGTTAACATAGCATAAGACTCACCTAAAACCCAAGAATTGATTTAACTTAGTCGACTCCTTCAAACAAAATGAACTAGTTAACTTAACCAACTTCCTTTAATTATCATAAGCCTAAAGAACTAAGTTAACTAACCTAAGTCTAATAGTCTCTTAAGTAATTAACTAAATCCTAAAATCTGTCTAAAATAATTAGTTTAAGAATAACTAACTAAAAACAAACTAGTCGACCTAGGCTTATTAATTAATTAAGTTTCTGATTTTAGGTAATTACGTAAAATTCACCAAACTAAATCAGTTAACTTATGATCAACTTACCTTAAGTAGCAAGATAAACCTAGTTTGACTAATAGGAGCTTTAATCAATTAACTTAATTAGTTGACCTAACCTGGGTTAAAAAAACAACAACTAGTAGTCACCTATGGGACCTAACTAGTGTTAGTTAACTATAGTTAAATGATGACCCAAGTAAGTAACCATGATTACCCGATAATAAATTCGGGGACTCCAAGGGGTACAACAGGTAATGTAGATTAGGAAATTAGATTTTTAAGGGTAGAAGGGTCTTTTCTAAGGCTGGAATGTTCTGGAAAAGGGCAGCTATCCCAAAAGGATAGGGTGGACAGCTGTACATGTACCCTCTTCAGCCTAATGAATTAGGAATATACCAAAGGATACCCATTCCCAAGTATCCTATAAATAGACCCCCCTCCCTTTAGAAAAGAGAATTTTTTTTTTGGACACTCTGAAAAATATTATTTCAACCTCTCTTAGCTGCTAATACATTCTGAAAATACAGAAAGAATCAAAAAAAAATTTCATTCATAAACAAAATTTCCAAAAAAAAAATGTATGGTTGAAAAAGTTTGATTTTCTTTTGGGAGTTCATCAAGCTTTTGTGGGTCTTCTCAACTTGGTTCTGGTTTTTTTCTGTCTCTGGTTTCGAAATATCTGTTTTGAGTACTCAAGTCCTGGGCTGTTTACTCTTCCTGGTTTGCTGGTTTTCTGGTTGCTCCTGCTTTCATTGTTGCTGGAATTTCCTTCTTTATTTTTGCTACTTTGCTGATTACCTAACTTTTATTTGGTCAGGATTTCATTAATTCTCTCTTTAAGGTACGTAACAATGAACTTTAGACAGAGTTATTGAATCCAGAACTTTATGCTTAAATTGTTGACTCATGTTGTGTTTACTTTAAGATTGTATGAATTTGAATCCTCTTCTCCTCAATTCTTGATATAAAAACTGAAGTAAGGTTATTATTATTTGAATGTATGCAACTCTTGGAATCAGTTTGATTATTCGTTAAGTTTTTGTCAATACATTTAGCATTTGGTAGTTAGATGTTAATTTTATATTTGTTTAGCATATTAGGGTAACTTGCACTAGGGTAGATGAGTTTGATCCTTTAATAATCAAACTCACCCCATGATGAGTGCACAAATATTAGTATGGTTGGCTGAAGTTTACCCTTTAAAAGGGTATAAAGTATGTAGTTAGAAAGGGCGTTAGGGTGAGGAATCTAAACCCTTGAATGGTCAGATTCATCCTCTAAAAATGCCTAAATAATCAAAGTTTCTATATAGTTTAGAATTATGTTAGTATTAGAACTAGGGTAGATGAGTTTGACTCGTTGGTAGTCAAATTCACCCCATATTAAGTGCTTAAACAACAACTTATCACCCTTTAAGAGTATGAAATGAGCAATCAACAAAGGTTGTAGAATCGTGAATCTGAACCCTTCAAGTGGTTAGGTTCATTCTCTAAGAAATGACTAAAAAATCAAAGTCGCAGTATAATCACGAGTTTGAATAGGACCTCTATGGAGATGAATTTGGCCCCTTTTTATGGTCAGATTCAGTCCATAAAAAGACAAGAACCTGTTCTGTTATAAATGGTGTAAAAACATCATTAAGGGTGAGTCTAATCTCCTTCATGGTATGACTCATCCTATAAATATTTGAAGATCTATTGTTACTACTGTCCGAATAGTAAATTTTGGACTGATAGTCTACATTAAAGATGCACAAATGATTTTTTTTAGTATAGTTTAACATAAGCATCATCCGACCTAAACTTGACTTCTTGTCATAGTCTTGTTTGGTCTAGTCGATGAATAACACATTCAACTAATTGGGGTGTTCTACATATTACAAGGGAAGGCTTAAATGCAAGGCCTTAAGGGAGTTCAAGTCGGTAAAATTGGTTAGAATCTTTATGTTAGTTTTCTTTGATTCGGGAAAATGTATAACAATAGTCAAGCTGTAATTCCTTTGTACCTATTTTTCAGCATCATTGTAATGTAATCTAAATTGGACTGTATATTCATTTCTTTTTTAGCCCTTTAATTATAGTGTTCAAAGTGAATTGTGAGGTGATTTTTCCTGAAATTTGAATCTGTTTTCGAAAAATACTTCAAAACCCGAAATAGGTGTTTAATCAAAAAGACTTAGTGTTCAAATCACCCCCTGTGGAACCTTTCATAAAACATTTTTTTATCTGATTTTCAGAAACTGTTATTTCAAAATTCGGTTGTTTCAAAATAATTGGACTTAGCATTTTTTTTTTTACTCACCTTGCATCTTGTCAAACTTTCTGAAAAAATCAAAGAGAGAACATGTTCTTCTAAATTCATATAATTAACCTTAAAAGATTGTTTTTGAAGAACTTCGAACGGTATAAAAAACAAATATGCTATTTCCATCGAAATTAGAGGATGTTCCTTTAAAAGAACTTGTAATAGTAGACATATGAAATCTCAATATATATGAGTGATGAACTAAATGGCAGGTATGAAATTGAACAAAAAATATTAGTCAAAATGTCCCTAATGTGGCTAAATGAGCTTATTTGATTCCTTAAACTTGCGATTGGTAAATCAGTAGTTCTGTTTTATTTTGCAAACCTTTCCTTGATTGGTATGATTGAATTACATATCTTCCTTTATTTAACAATAGCCATAAATAGGATTGGCCAAAAAGGTTAAACATTTAAGGGGTTAAAATATGGCCATAGCCCGAAGCATGTTATCCTTTAGGCTAGTGAACATCATTTTAGGCAATCCTCTAGGTAGAGTGACATCCTTTAGTTTGAAAATTGGGTAAAATCAAGTGTCATTCCAAAAATTAGCATTATCCACACTCGGGAGTGGTAACTCATGCCCCCGACCCTCAACTCTAAACAATTAACAAAAATGCTCATAGCAACAACGGGTACATCTCATGTGACGTGTTTTCCATGTGTTAAAAAAAAAAAAAACAAGTGCACGCCATTGTGACTTGTCCAAGATAAATCCATAAACGCGCTAATTGATCTTAAAACTAAAAATGCTCCTTCAAATAGAAAATAATCAAACATCGCCTCAAATAGGCACTATAAAACCGTCATGACCATAGTCTTGACTATGTAATCTACACTCGGGTGCGACAACTCATGTCCCCGTCTTCAACTTTAAATTATAATAAAAATCACATGTTGTAATTGCGGGTGCATTTCATATGGCGTAGTTATAATGTGTCCAAAAAAACAAGCAAGTTCACGCCATCGTGACTTGTTTCAAGATAAACCCATAAATACTAAAAGCGGTTAAAAAGGCTAAATGCACAATAGGCTAAAACACGTAAATAAACAGATAACTTAGGCCAAATACTAATAGTTAAGCGACCGTGCTAGAACCACGGAACTTGGGAATGCCTAACACCTTCTCCCAGGTTAACAGAATTCCTTACTCGGATTTTTGGTCGCAGACAAATTAAAACATATCAAAACTTCCTCGGTTTGGGATTTTCAAAATAAAACGGTGTCCCGGAACATCGTCAAAAATCCGAGTGGCGACTCTGAAATAATAAAATAAATTCCAAAATCGAATAATGTCACTTTAATCGAAAAAACTCCCTTATTACCCCTTCATTAATCCAGGTGGTGGAAAAATGAGGTGTGACATGGGGTGGTTGGTTTAGCATTTGAGTGGAACTAATGAAATAAGGAGAAAGGAGCACTGTTTTGAAAAAGCAAGAGCCACTTATAAAAAAAGAAAAAGAAAAAAAAAGTTGTATTGCTGTGAAAAAAAAATATTCCTTGATAAGTGGTGACTCTTGATGTAATTGTTGTTAAAGAAGTATGGGGTAATATATATTGATTTGAAGGTGGAGTTTGGTTTGATATAAGTATGAGGTTTGAATGTTAAAGTATATGTATTAAAATTCTTAGGGAGGTGTAATCACTCTTATATCCAAATGTATCATACCCATCTCGCAGCCTACATTACAACCAAATAAAATCCTACTTGATCCTAGAATGAATGAGCTCGATTAGTAGAATAGTACACTACGGGCAAGCATATGTTGCATATTTTATGGCATATGATATTATTTCTGAGAGTGAGTGAATTCTTTCTATCTTGAGTTCCTAAGTGTTCTTAAATTTTATTATGTGGAACTACTATCTTTTGTTGTGTGAGGGCATTTGATTCATGAAGAAAAAGGTAATGTTTGTGACTTCTATGTTAAAGTAAGTAGGTGAGTTGTGAATAATGCGTGGTACTTGTGAGTCAAATCTTGAGGTGAAGATGTTACGCTTTTGTGCTTAGTCTATTTTAAGTGTTCTTGGTGTGATGAGTTAGGAGAATTGTTTAAAAAAATCGTGTCTATATAAAGTATAGTTTGATTGCTCGAGGACAAGCAATGATTTAAGTGTGGGTTGTTGATGATAGGCTATAATTACGTATTTTAATCGCTTATTACACTCTAATTTACTGCACTTTAATTGAGTTTGAGCTTTAATTGCTAGTGTTTTGCCCTAATTGTATGTTTTATGCCTTGTAGGAGTGATTCTGAGCTATGTAGATGTTATGGAATGAATTTAAGTGATTTGGAGATTTGAAATCTGAGTAAAAGCCCAAGGAATTAAGTCGGGATCGTGTTCTGGGATCCACGGATGATAGTTAAGAATGAATAAAGAATCGAGTAGGCATATTACACACTGTATAGTAAAATGTACATAACATTTTTCTCAGAACTCTATTTGAGCTCCACAATATATGGTTGGAAAGCTAATTCAAAGAACTATAACTGTCATGTTTTACGTTTTTCCAAATTTCAAACAGAACAGGGTGAAAAATGCGCGATAAGTGCGCGACCGGGCACTGGCTGCGGATGTAAGGCAGAACACTGGGTAAAATCCGCGGCCAAATCCGCGATTGAATCCCCGGTTGCAGACGTCCTGACCTAGAAAAGTGTCATTTTTCGTGTAGGAGAATGTATAATTATTTGGGTCCGACCCTACTTGGTACATGTACATGAAAAACGGTATTTTGAGGACTTTTGACACAGATTCGACCTAAGGAGGCAGAGATACAATAGGAGCAAGGCGGGGAATTCTTCTACGAGTTTTTCCTTCCTCTTCCTATTTTTCATTGTTGGTTATGACTTTTAGTATTGTAGTTTTACATACTATTATGAATAACTAATTTGTTATCTAAGGTATTGATGGAACCTTTTGTAGGATAAATTCTTGTTATATTTTTATATAATTAAGTCGTTGGATTTCTCTACTTGTTCAATTACGTTTATATTGTGGTTGGTTGAAGAGCTCTCAATCAACTGTGCCTATTTCATATGTATTACTCAGAAGAGAGTGCATATTTAGGTAGTTGTTGAACAACATCACTTCTAACGTATATGAGGGATCAATACGGAGGGTTTAAAGGTGGGATTAGGGATAACGAAACCTTGGTGCGATCCGAGTGAGCCGCACTTAATGCCAGCTAACGTAATTCGGGAGAATATGTCTAGTATATTGTGGTAGTTACTCGGGAGAGAATTACAACACGCAGAGCGCTCATGATCAGTATAGAATACTTAGGCGAAATTATAAAAGACGTAGTAGGAAGGATTCCGACAATTTAGAAAATCATAACTCTAAACCTCCTTAATCTTTTCTCCAACCCGTAGTATCTTTAGTGTTAATTTACTATTTTAACTTGTTAGTTAATTAGTTAAACACAAGAATCTTAATATCTATAAGTTAGGAATTGTTCAAGCTTGTATTCTTGGTGATAGTGAACAACTGTAGTTAAACCTTAGTTCTCTGTGGGATTCGATTCCGGACTTGTAAACCGGATTATATTTGCAACGACTGTTTAGTCCTTTTTATAAGGCATAGTTGGGCCTGATCAGTGAGAGATGGGCTTTGGGGTGTGCCTGTGTG